>JAPFSE010000166.1:0-16483 GCA_030777785.1 Beauveria caledonica | reverse complement strand
CCCCCCCCCCCCCCCCCCGCGTACATGGGCAGTTGGTCCAGTGTTTCCTTCTTGTCGATTTGGCCCACGAGCATGTACGCATGAAGCAGCTGCGGGTTGTGATCCTCGCGGCTCGAGAGAGAGCCGCCGCCGCCGCCAGACCTCCGCACCACCGACTTGGCGCCGCCGCCCTGCATGCCGTTTCCGGTAAGAGCGGCAGGCGTCACGGGGCTCGCGCTGGCGCCGGTGTACGACACGCTGACCTTGACGTCGGCGGGGGCGATGCCGGCCCAGCTGTCGCGGGGCTCCGAGACATTGTAGAGGCGCAGCTCGGCCTCGAAGACGCCGGTGCGGACGTCGAGCGACGGCAGGTTGTAGCAGATGCAGTTGCCCGAGGGGTTGGTGGCGCGCGTGATGGCGCGCAGGGCGGCGACGCAGGCGGCGTCGGTGTCTTGGTTCCACGCCGTGAGGTTGAGGGAGCCGTCGGGCTGGAGCTGGATGCCGTCGTTTCTCGCGGTGGCGTTGTTGTCGTTGCCGTTGTTTACGTCGCCGGCTTGCGGCGGCTGCGGCTGCTGCTGCTGGCGGCGGAGGACCGGGTTGGGCGTGAGGGAGAGGTAGGGCGTTGAGAGAACGTCCTCGGCGCGGAGGAGGACAGAGTCGGCGGCGAGGGCGAGGCTCGCGGAGGCGGTCCGGGCCAGCAGGTAGCCCGCCATGAGGGAGACGCGGAGGACCATGGCTTTGGTGCGTTGAGGCTTGTCGACGACGAGCACACGGCGTAAGGGGGGAGTTGACTGGACGCCGGGCGGCTCGGGTCTTTGCTTATACGAAATAGACACTCGACCGGAGCCTCTACTTGGAATTGGCGAGGCTGAGTGACAGGTACGACGGGTCTCCGCCAAGATGGATTAATTAAAGAATAAATTGGGGGTATGGATTGAATTATCAAAGCTCATGAACTGCGCAGCAGCTCTCAGCCGGGAATAACAAGCGAAAGGAAAAAAAACAGAAACAAAAGCAAGCGAGGATTTGCAAGAAAGAGAGCGTTACTACCAAGACAAGAGAACAAGAACGACAAAGCTAGAGCAGACAAGAAACGCGAGCCGGCCAGTAAGGAGCAGAAACAAACAGGAGAAGAAACAGGAGAAGAAGGAAAAAAAAAGAGAACCTGACCAGACTTTCCGGTCTGATACCAGTCTTGTTTCCTCCGAGGGCAAGATTCGGCATCCTGCTACAAGGCCGTCGTCGGTATGAGACAAGGCCGGCGTGGACTGCGTCGGGTCTTGCTTGGGCCAAGTTTACCTTTGTTACGGAACCGGAGGCGCGCTGCGCCCATCTTGGCAGGCATCATTTGTCGTACAATGAGCTATAGGCCAACTTCTCTTTTGCCCTTTTTCTCGCCCTCGTAATCTCTCACCGCACGAGCAGAAATTGGCCGACTTTTCCCTTTTCTTCGTGCGTGTGTGTACAAAGTATGCCGCGGGGCCGCCGATGAGCGTTGGTCATGGGAGATAAAACCTCGTCACTAGCACGGCAAAGGCACTAACAAATCAGTAATAAGGGGTCAGACTGGAGACGCGGCATGTTACCGGGCCAGTTTCACGGTGCGACGGCCAAGTGGAGGACTCCCTGGCCGAGTCGCCAACAGCGACTTGCGCATGTAATAAATAATTTCTTCAGACGAGTATGTTTTTTTTTCCTCGTTGGGTTTGATTCAAAGGTTTCTGCTAGTTATTCAACGCTTACTAGGTAACATCTCTACATTACTAGTGGTTTGATGTCCTCTTTGCGCTGTTCGTCGTGAGGCTTATCAAAACTGCCAGCTCCACAGGTGGTGAGTTTTCATTTAAAAAATCATTAATTACTAAATTTTTGTTGACTGAATATATTGTGACTATTGTCTCAGGTCACACTATAACCCAGCCTTCCTAGGTCATAGTACAATTCCCTATTTCATCAGCGTCTCATAGCCGTCCATCCGAGCTGTCATCCGTCATCAGCCCACGTTCCCTCATCTTGAATCAATCTGAGACGTAGGTGGCAACATTGGCAGACGGCAAAGGCCAACAATGGCCTTTTGCCTCTCGCCCGAGTCATGTTTGGAGCATTTATTGGCTAATTGACCATCAACTCCCCTTCCTGTCTGGGCTCGGAGATCAAGTCTTGATTGGCCGATCGAGCGTCGCTTCTACTTGGTTTATTTCCTCCTGTCCGAGTCTCGCTAGCTTCTATCCGACAGGGTTCCCCGCGTTGGAAGCAACGACCACTCACAGCATGCCAGGTAGAGCCTTGTTCGGCCTGAGTGCCAGTAACATCACGGCTAGAATCACTGGTCAAAACGATGAGTATGCCGGTTGCATCATAAGATTCTTTGCAGTATGGAGAATGCACATGATGGATATCTCATGTGCGGAGACTGCGCTGATCACAAGGCGATAACGTAGGTACGCGGCGCGAAAGCTTATCGCAGCTTCAACAAGCGCCAAGACGCTGCAATCCAATCTGACCTCTGATAAACCTAGTGTAAACCAAATACTGCTATCAATGATGCAGGTCTGGGCCCTCGTATGCGGGGTAAAATGCTTCAATACAAAGGCTGCGCAGCGATAGCTACCTCGACTTCCCCGCACGAGGCGTCCCGGGACTATAGAACTCTGCACGTAGCTCGAATGGTTAAACTCAAAATTTCGATTTCATAGCATTGACGTCGTTTCATTAAAAAGTCGAGACTATAATCGTACTTCTTGCTCAAACATTGTCGTTATGCCTGTCAAGATCCGTACTGCCCAGACCGTCTCCCTCGACGTGCCTGCGGAACAGCAGCCATATCTGCACAACCGCTGGCATCCAGATGGTAAGTCGCCTGATTTTTCCAACAATACTAGATTTTAAAAAAACTAATCATCACCTTCTCTAGTCCCCAGCATTGGCACGATTGAGCCTGGTGAGACTGTCAAGATTGAATGTCTCGACTGGACCGGCGGCCAAATCGGCAACAATGACAGCGCCAACGACGTGCGCGACGCCGAGCTCAACAAGTGCCACTATCTCACCGGGCCCTTTGACATCCAAGGCGCCGAGCCGGGCGACCTGCTCGTCGTCAACATCACCGACATCCAGCCCTTTGACCACGCGCCCTGGGGCTTCACCGGCGTCTTTGACCGCGACAACGGCGGCGGCTTCCTCGACGAGCACTACCCGCGCGCCGCCAAGGCCATCTGGGACTTTGACGGCATCTACTGCTCCAGCCGCCACATTCCCGGCGTGCGCTTCCCGGGCCTGATCCACCCGGGCATCCTCGGCTGCGCGCCCTCGCCCGCCCTCCTGGCCGAGTGGAACCGCCGCGAGGCCGGCCTGGTCGAGGCCGGCGCCCACACGCACCCCGGCAAGACGCTCGCGCACCTGCCCGACGAGAAGCACGCGCACGCGGGGCAGGCCGACGGGCATCTCCGGGCGCGCATCGCCAGGGAGGGCGCGCGCACCGTGCCCGGACGCCCGGAGCACGGCGGCAACGTCGACATTTGCAACATTTCGCGCGGCTCCAAGACGTACCTGCCCGTGCACGTCGCCGGCGCCAAGTTTTCCGTCGGCGACTTGCACTTTAGCCAGGGCGACGGCGAGATTAGCTTTTGCGGCGCCATTGAAATGGCCGGCGTTATTAGCATCAAGTTTGGCCTCATCAAGAACGGCGTCCAGTCCAGGCACGTCCCGCACCCCGTCTTCCTTCCCGGCGAGGTGCAGCCTCACTACGGGCCCTCTCGCTACCTCACCTTTGAGGGCTTCTCCGTCGACGAGCACGGCAAGCAGCACTACTTGGATGCCACGGTTGCGTATCGACAGGCTTGTCTTCGCTCCATTGAATACCTGAAGCAGTTTGGTGAGTTTTGCGGCTTCGATACGACTGCTTGGTTGCTGGCTAATTGTGGAAAAACAGGATACTCGGGCGAGCAGATTTATCTTTTATTGTCGTGCGCCCCGGTGCGAGGCTCGATTGCTGGAATCGTGGATAAACCCAATGCGTGCACGACGCTGGGTATTCCCATGGATATCTTCGACTTTGATATTTCCATCGAGGCTGAGCCTGTCAAGCGGGATTTGGGATCTTGCGCGTACACTAGCTAAAAGCACATGTAACAGATTGTTGACTGAGGTGTTGAGGGAGCGGATGCGGTTGCGGCGGCGTGAGGGCGTCGTGTAGTTGGATTGGCAATTATCCAATAATATTTGCTTGCCGAGTTATATAACACTGCCTTGGATTTACGTTTGATTTCAAAAGATGGCGGCACATCAGCGGTTTGTGGTCAACTGATAGGAGAGAATCCATGGAAAACAACGAGAACCAGACAGGTCCCGCCCATGGCCAGGCGATTTCTGCGACATGCAGGTTGTGCTGCGTGATTCCGACAGATATCTGGTCTCTGGGGTAACTGTCTATTGGCGATTCCGGGGCATTTCAACACCAATCGTAAGCCTCTTACCCCCCCAGCACGCATCTGTAAGCCACCCCAGATATTAAATAGCTCAAGACATGCACAAGACACAGCTCTGCTTTCGCATCTACATTCCCAGGCCAAGTCATTTGCATAGGTCGTGAGAATTAGGCAACGTCCGCTGCCAAAGATGAGACTCTTCGCTCTTGTATCTGGTCTCTGTGCGCTGGCCTGTACCACACTGGCGGATGCGCAGGATGCAAAGGACATGGCGACCTTGTTCCGGCGACGAGTGGCTGATCTCGCCGAGTTTCCCGACCCCGCGTGGTTTGGCAGCATACCAAAATGGATCGACACGCAAAAGCCAGACGGTACATGGGCAGATGTCAATTATCTCTCAGGATGCGCCGCGCGTGAGTTTCGAACCGACCTTGATCTGGGCAGGACAAGGGGACCTTGGCTGACCAGCTGGCACGGCTCAAGGACGCGCCAACTGGCCGATTCAGGAGCACTGGAACCGCATCATCACGTTGGCGGCGGCATGGAGCGGCGTCAGCTTGGTTGCGGATCCGAAATGGAGCAACAGCACCGAGGCGTGGAAGGCCATATCGAATGGCCTGGATTACTGGTTCAAAAACGACTATACACCTGCCGCATGCCTAGGTGACGGCGGCAATGCGTGAGTTACCCAGCGTTTCGTACATGGATGATGCACTGCCACTGACCTGGACAGCGCGCTGGGCTGTCCATGCGGCACGCCGGGGCTATGGAACCCCGTGAGTCTCGGCAAATTCTCATGATGGCATGGAAGACGCTGATCATCCCTAACCGACGTCAGAACTGGTATGGACAAGCTGTATTGATACCCCAGCTGAGCTCTACGGCTTGTCTGCTGGCGCGGAACGGACCCCTTTCCCAGGAGCAGCACAAAGGATGCGTCCGCTTGACCCAGCGCACATACGACAATATTGACCGCTCGTACGGCACCGGCGGCACCCTCACCGCCGCGAATGTAAGTGCATGCGTTGGGGAAAGCAGCGTGTGCGGTGCCGACTCGTTTGATTCTAGATCGTTCTCGTTATACAGAGCGCGGTCAGCCTGGGCTTGTTTACCAACAATGTCACCATTGTTGAAAGCGCCATGAAGAGGGCGTTTAGCGTCATGACGGTGAGTGAATAGCGGTCCGATTTGTTTGGCAAGTCTCTAATTCGCGTGTCTAGTTTTCTGATGAGGCGATGCAAGACGGCATCCACAGGGATGGCTCGTTTTTGCAGCATGATGGCATACTGTACAATGGCAATTACGGAAAAGACTTGGTGTGTCACCTAGCTCGTATACATATTGCAAGTCTTGAGAGTTGGACAGCTAACTCGAATGCGACAGCTCAACATCTTTATTCAGCTGCAAGGCGAGGCCGTCGGCACGCGATTCGCCGCGAATGATGCCACCCGGGAAGCCATGTCGACGTTGATCAAAGGCAACGAGTGGATGATTTTTACAGATCTGAAAACGCGGCAGCAACACTGGGATTTTGTAAGTGTCCATCTATTACGGAACATGCCCTTTACACCCTAATCATGTATATAGAATGCCATTGGCCGCTTCGTCAGCTTTCCTACCAAGGATCTGCAAGCCAGTGCCGACATCAACTTCAACGTCACCAAGCTCGCACGAGCAGTGGCCGATTTCGAGGGCCCGTACAATGTAAACGACACGATCCAAAGGTTAAAGTCCAATGGCACGGAACAGCTCATTGGGAACAGAGGATTCTGGGCAAGCGACTACATGGTATGTCTGCCGTGCCCACGACCAACGAGTAACCTACTAACGTGTGCAGGTGCACCGGCGACCGTCCTTTATTATCGCAAACAAGATGCTGTCCACGCGGTCGACCAGCTCCGAGCTCGTCAACGGCGCCAACCCGCTCGGCTACCATCTCGGCCAGGGCACGCTCTTCACCTACGTCGACGGCACCGAGTACGCCGACATCTGGGCCTCGTGGGACTGGAACCTCATCCCGGGCACGACCCTCGTCCGCAATCGACCGGCGCTCGCGGCGACCAGGGTCAAATACCACGGCAAACGGGACTTTGTCGGCGTGGTGAGCGACGGCCACGTCGGCGCGGCCGTCGAGGACTACCAGGACCCCCTGGACGCCCACATTTCCTACAAAAAGGCCTGGTTCTACCTCGGCGACGCGGTGCTTGTCAGTGTCGTGCATGTCCGGACCAAGGGCGCGGCCGACGCGCCGACAATCACCGTGCTGGACAACCGCGCCAGAGCGGCCGGCGGTGCCTTTGTCGACGGTAAGAAGATGGCGCTGAGCAGCGACACCACCAGGGCGGCCGGCTCGACGCTGTGGTACGGCGGAAACGGGTACATGTCCTACGACGCGCCGTTTCATCTTACCTTGTCCGAAGGCGAGCGCACAGGCAACTGGTCCGCCATTTCGACCTCGACGGCCGGATCAGCGACGGTGCCCATCTTCTCCGCGTACGCGACCGTCAACGACTCAAAAGCGGCCACGTATGCCGTGTTCCCGGCCATCAGCCCCGAAAAGCTAGCCCAGGAAGCCGAAACGCCGTCGTGGAAGCCCGTCGACGGCGAGGGCATCTCCGGCGCGGCGGGACAGGGTATCTTGAGTGTCGTGTTTTGGCCAGGCGGCGACAACGACGGAAGCGACTGCTCGCTCATTGTCCCGCTCGCGGATATCGGATGGGCAAAGAGCGGAACGGTCAAGGTGACGGCCGGCCAGCCGGGCGTGTATCTGATGACGGCCGCCCGCGGGACGGGCGAGGACGGCGTGAAGAAGCTGGTGGTGACGGCGGCGGATCCGACGCAGAGGCGCGAGACGGCGACGCTGGGGCTTGTATTCACGACGACGAGCCGTGGCGAGGAGGAGGCGACTATGGAGGCGTGCAGTGTGGCGGTCGAGGCTGAGATGGAGTTGGCGTTTGCGCTGCCGACGGGCGGCATGGCTGGCTCTTCGGTAACGCGGGAGGTTATCTGGCAGATGGCATGAGCCGGCCTGGATGAAAAGACAAGAAATAGATGTCGAGGCTAGGCTCGGCGTAAAAAATTCAAAGCAGAAAGTGCTTGGTAAAGCAGATAGTCTGGCGCGCTGGCGGGGTGGTGTCTACCGGCGGTTACTTGGTCTGCCGCGCCAGTGCCGGGCATGCACCGTACAAGAGGGAAATAGCTAATAGAGCACTATAAGATCAAATACACATATATATATTGTAGTTATGAACCTCGGCTTGATGCTCAACTCAAGAATATGGTCAATGGTGTACAGGGCATTGAGCGAGCCAAAGACTGTGTGCAGTTACTTGGCTGTAGTTCTGGTAATAAATTGAAAAAAAGAAAGAGAAAATAATTGCAAACAGAAGACAACGCAACGCTCAAACCCATTTCGCTAATAAATATACACAAATTCATCATTCTCCCTGTCGGTGAGATCCTTGAAAGCATTCTGCCCAAGGTGCTGCTCCGAAGCCCCCTCTTCACCGCCCGCGGCGTCGTTGTCGGCCTGGATATCATGATAATGCTGCTGCATGGAATGGTCGACAACCTTGGCCTCTTTCCCGTTACGCACACGCCTCTTCTCCTGCAGCTTGTTGAGCATGACGAGGTTGGCCCACTGGATGAGGATGACGGCGATGAGGGCGACAAAGATGCCAAGGCAGGCGCGCAGGCCGGGCTTGTACTCGGGCGCGTCGGCGCTGTTGAAGAGGATGGGGCCGACAATGTTGCCGGCGGAGCTGGCGGCGTTGTAGAGGCTCATGACGACCGACTTCTTGGTGGTGCCGGCCGTGTTGCCGACGATCCAGGTGACGATGAGGGGGTTGCCGCCGAAGAGGAAGGCGAGGAGGTAGTAGCCGACGAGGAGGGCGGCTTGGGCCGAGTCGTCGCGCTTGACAGAGTAGAGCACGGCGAGGCCGGTGACGACGGGCAGCGCAAAGAGCACGAGGATGGCACCCTTGAGCTTGGCCTTTTGCGCGAGGTAGCTCGCGAGCAGGATGACTATGAGCTGCAGAGCGCCAAAGGGCATGTTGAGAAGGCTGGACGTGTACTTGTCAAAGTGGAGGCCGCTGATGATGAGGGGACCAAAGGTATTGGCGACGCTGGCGCCAATGTTAAGCAGCATAGCCATGACCATCCAGAGCCACGACTTGGGCTCCAACATGGCCTCAACAAGGTGCTTCAACTTGAACTCGCGGTTGCCTGTGCCCGTCTGGTTCGCGCGAAGTCTTTCAATGGCTTGAAACTTTTCGTCGTCTGTGAGAAAGCGGGCAGTGGGAATGTCGTTGTCGAGTTTCCAATAGACAAAGGGAGCGGAAATGACGGTAATCAGGCCGACGAATAAAAAGATGCTATATCAATGCGTCAGTCAAATTTTTTTTAAAGCTGCTGGTTGAGATGATGGTTACATTTGCCACTCTTTAAGTATGTCGGATTTGATATGTCCCAGTCCATACGACAAGGCGGCGGCTAGGATCGTGGCCAGGCCATTGGTGCCGTACCACGCGGCAATGCGGATGGGCTGCTCGGCGCGGCGATACCACTGGCTGGTGATGATGCTGAAGAGCGGCAGACAGCCGGCCTCGAAGAGTCCGAGGAAGAAACGGGTAGCCAAGAGATCGCCAAAGTTGCGGCTGGCAGCCATGCAGGCCTGAGCGATGCCCCAGCCCAGACACAGGGATGGCATGAGGATGCGATGGGGGACCTTGACGATGAGGTACGAGGAAAAGGGCTGCCAGGCGAGCTGGGCAATGGCGGCCATGGAGCCGACGAGCGAGTATTGGTTGCCAGTGAGGTGGGTGTCTGTTTTCAGGCCGTAGGTGGCGCCGTAGCCAAGGACAGACTTGTCGAGGATCTGGAGAAAGTAGACCCAGACGAGGATGACGAGGATGACTCGGTCCGTCTTGCGGCAGATGCGGCGGCTGTCTTCCTCGGTGAGACGAACCGGGGTGGTGCCGACGACGGCGGCGGCGACATCGTCGTGCTTGTTGGCGGGCTTGGTGGTGGGCGGCGTGGAGCTGCTGGCGTCGTCGCCGAGGGAGGGACGCGGACGCATCTCGTGGTGGGCGACGTCGTCGTCGTGCTTGGAGTCGTAGGCATCCATCGTGGTTCAGCGAGAAGAAGACGACGACGGTGGACGCGGGTCGGATGTGAGGAATGGCATAGGGAAGAAGGAGGAGGTGGAGGTGTCGATGGCAATTGAAGGGGGCAACTTGTTTATAGCATGGCAAAGGCGAAACGGCTTGGGGTGGGATGCCATCGCCATTGTGCCAAGTCGAGTTTGGTTCGACAGGTGACCTCTTGAGACCAAGCGAACAGACTAGAGTAATTTGAGGACTAGTCGTGACGCTAACAGGACTGTCCCCCACTCCCTCCACACCTGAATTAGCGCCATCTACCTCAGATAGAGCCGCTAATAGCAGCCAGTTATAGGGGAGCTACAGGCGGCTGCAGGCTGGGACCTGCAGGCAGCTACAGCGACAGTTACAGGACGCAGCAGCTGGAAAACAAGCTCCAAGCCTCCCTGTGGGTGGCTTCATTGTGCTGTTATAGCGGTCTGCTATAGCGGTCTGCTATAGCGGTCTGCAGCAGGCGTGCTCCCCCACGTACCGGGCAATCAAGCATCCCTCGAACAAAGGCCAGGGTTATTTAAAGAATTTCCATCTTGGCTTGCGTTTGGTGTCTCGGAGCTACATCTGCGGATTCTTCTTTTTAAACATTCGATAACACGAGTGTGATGATGTAAACTGCTCTGTCCTTGTCTTGGCCGGCAGTTTTCGGGAAGCCAAACGGCGCACATTGTGCCATGAGTCAATTGCCGAACCAATACCCGCCGCCCATTATCCAGCACCACTACCCGCCTCCCACGCCACTTGCTAATTACGGCAATGCTCTTGTGCAAGCGAGATAAAGGAGGCGCTGCCACAACTAACATCTCCAAAGCCTAATTATTTCATGCGCGGCGGGCAAGGATCCGACTGCTTCCAGATCGAGTCAGCATCTACGTCCAATCCTCCATGGCTTGTTGTGCTTTTAAAAATTGACATCAGGGCAATCAATTAGATACCCATCTGATATCTCGTGAGATACACTACATTCGAAAGGTCAACCCCCCCCAGATTCATTGTCCCGCAGGCAAGCACCGTGCCCTCCCGCCTCCGTGGGGTGATGTGATGGCATTCTGCGGGGGAGCCCGATCATAAGCCGAGCGCCGTTTGATTCGCGGCGAACGAGCAATAGCCGTCTCGCATCGTCTTGTCGAGTCTCAAGTCTTGTGATGACTTGGTAAATGGATAGCCTGATTATTGACCTCAGTCAGCTTCCAGGAGCGCTCTGTCTTTTTATGTCATTCTTCAATACTCCCCCCTTTTTACGTCAAAACTCTTTTCACATCGGAAGCCGTTTCCGCACTCCGAAATGACTGCCAGCTCTGCTCCCCTGCAGCCCACTGTCCTGGTCGTCTGCGGCCCCGCGGCATCAGGCAAAAGCTCCATCGCCCAGGCCTTGGCCGACGAGTTTGCATTCCAATACATTGAAGGCGACAGCGTACGATTTCTCCTCGACTTCCGTGTTCAATGCCATACCTGACATTTGCTCGAAACTGACTTGTAACCTTGACCATTCAGCATCACCCGCAAAGCTCCATTGACAAGATGAGCAGCGGCATACCGCTCTCGGACGAAGATAGGTGGGACTGGCTCGTCGGGCTTCGGGAGATGGCCAAGGAGACGCTCCAAGCAGGCCACCGTGGCGTCGTCGTGTCCTGCAGCGCTCTGAAACACACATACAGAGATGTCATTCGGATCCTTGCCGAGCAACAGCCAGGGGTCTTGCTGCGATTCATCTACCTCAAAGTCAGCCCAGAGGTTTTGCTGGCCAGAATCAAGGCTCGAAGCGGCCATTTTATGAAGGACAGTATGCTAAAGAGCCAACTGGACAGCCTAGAGGAACCACGCATTCACGAAACGGATGTCCTAACTATTGATGCCGATGTTGGGTTGTCTGACGTCACGAGAAACGTAGTTTCCAGCGTGCGAGCTGCTGCCATTGTCTGAATGCTGGCGATCTTACAAATAAACTATTAGAGAATATATATTACGGACGAGAAGATAATCGAACGATTTTCAAAACAAAACACATTCTGCTTTGAATTTACAACTGTGGATTTCATCCGAGTTTCTGTTATTGCTGTATCGCGGCGGCTATTGGCAGGCATGTTTAGGTGGGGGGCCTGGCGCGGGGATTCCATCGGTCTGCATCATTGCCGGCGCCATACCGTGACCTAACTTCTGCTTGGCTCTTTCCCAAAGCAAGACTGCCATATTGACTGATTATTTGCAAGATGACGACTCTGTCTCTTAACGAAGTTGACAATCGCGTCCAGGGACGGCTTGCCCTAGTTACAGGAGCGAGGTGAGGGACCCGCAGGCCGTGGTCGCATACCGCCATCAGGGCAGCCCCCTTGTTATTAACCGGTCATGATAATAGTGGCGGGATAGGCTCAGGGTGCGCCAAGGGTCTGGCAGCAGACGGCTGCGATGTAGCCCTGCACTACTCGTCGAGCAAGGTTTGTCGACGAACGCTTGCTTTATCCCGAAATCGACGGGGGGGCAGCAAATGGGGGCTGACTGCGTGCCATTCCTAGGACAAAGCAGAGGCGCTGGCGTCGGAGCTGAAGGCGCTGTACCCGGCGCAGCTCTTCGTGACCGTGTCCGCGGACCTGACCTCGCGCGAGGCCACGCGGGCTCTCGTGCCCAATGTGCTGGCGCTGCCCGGCGTCGTCGCGGCCAAGCACGCGGCCGTGTCAATTCTCGTCGCCAACGCCGGGCTGGGCCGGCGCATCCGCGACCCCCAGGACATTGAAGAGTCGGACTGGGACGACATCATGGAGGTGAATGCGCGCAGCCAGTTTGTCGTGACCCGAGCGGCGCTGCAGGGCATGCGCGCGCAGAGCTGGGGCCGCGTCATTCTGGTCGGCAGCATCGCGGGCCACGGCGGCGGCATCAACGGCTGCCACTACGCCGCGTCCAAGGGCGCGCTGTGCTCCATGGGCAAGAACCTGGCGACGGTGCTGGCCGCCGAGGGCATCACGGTCAATATTGTGAGTTTGGACTGCGTGTGATGCTGGAATGGTTTGTCGCGCGCGCTGATATGCTGATGAGATGTTCCTCTTGACAGGTGTCGCCGGCCATGATTGGGGCGACGGGAATGATTCCCACGCCAAAGTCAAGGTAAGGATGGTGATTGAAATGTGGAATGAACAGGTACTGATCATGATCATAGGACTTGGACAAAGGGCACGGATATCGATGCGCTCAAAGAGCAGGATCCGGGTTTGGGCATTGCAGCGAGTGTGCCTGTCCACCGCCTTGGGCTTCCGGAAGAAGTGGCCAGTGTTGTCTCGATGTAAGCAAGCGATAATGTTTGGATTTTTTTTTCTCGTCATTGTCTGAGTCTTTCTATTTCTTTTTATTAAATTTATTCTAGGTTTGCCAAGACGGGGTATTTGACAGGGCAGGATATTGTGTTGGGGGGTGGTTTGAAATAGAGGAGGAAAGGAGGACAATAAGATTCACTGTTATGCATTTGTATTTGTGAAGGGGCGGCTGAAAATTCAGTAGATTCTATACGAGCATGTTTGGTATACCAGTAATGCCATCTTTGCTTGAATTGGCCTGAGCTTGCTTCAGTTTGCTTAGGTTTGAATCCTGCTATAAATTGCAGCTGCACCGGCATTTACCGCAATGCTCGGCGTCGGCTTTTGCTACTTCCGGATCTGGCTGTCGCAACGCCACCAAGCTGGTATGGGGCTGGCTTACCTGGGTGGCATGGTTCACCGGCTTCAGCCTTGGGCCTTCATCAATGTCCCCGGTGCAATTACCGGGCCATAGGTAATAATATTCCTTGCTTCCCCAGCCCGCCCTCTTCCCGTCGCTGCCAAAGTTCGCTTGTCGGCTTCTGCCCCCCACAGAACTTGCCTCCTCCAAACCCCATTTTCCCGGTCGGCCATCTCGGCCATCTCGCGATAACCAGTTCGTCTAATGGTAACCGATGATGACCCACCCCAGCAAAGGAAAGCGTGTATCGCGCGCTTGTATATCGTGCCGGTCGAGAAAGACGAGATGTGATCTGTAAGCCACGCCCATTCGATCCCTCAACCCCGTTCAGTGCTGTTTGCGTGTGTGCATGCTGCGCTTGCGTCGCCCGCTGCGCAGAGGCCACCGCGCAACGGCCAGCGCCCTTTTTTTTTTCTTGCCCCTTCACCTCAGCCTGCACCCTGCTCGTCACGGGACGATTTATTCATTCATCGCAACTGTTGTAGAGATTCTACCGGCTCGCCTGGTACGCCGCCGTGTCAAAGGTGCATAGAAGAGAAGCGCGAATGCGTACTCGCCACATCGCGGCGTGGCGGCCGCCGCGTTCGCAAGAAGAGGCCGCTCGACGAATCGGGGGCCCGCACCGCGACGGATGTAAGCAGCGTCAACATGGGCGCCGAGCCGCTGCACACGCCGGTGCGGCAGCCGGCGATGCGTCATGGCCACGGCATCGATACCTGGCCGCACAGTGGCCCCGCGCAGCAGCAGGATCCATCCTGGACAGGCGACGGCTCTGCATCCCGGACCGATGCCTCGCAGTCGGCCTCGCGTCGGAGCTCAGTCGTTCTCGACGGCCATCTCGCGTCTGCCGACCTGCTAAATCCCTCGGATGCACTCGACTTGCTGGCGCAGGTGGCCGACTTGGAGCCCGGGCACAACGACAAAGACGCGATGCCGGTGCGGACAGCAAGTTCAAGCCAGCCGCCTCGTAATTTAAATCTGCGATATCCGCCCATATCCGATGGCGCGCTGGGTTTTGCCGACGCTGCGGCCTTGATTCAGCAGTAAGCCTACCTAGAATCTGCCTGCTTGGGCTGGCGATGAACTGACACGCACCTCTCTAGCTACCACGAAAATTTTCACCCCTTTTTCCCCATCGTGTACAAGTCTATCTTTGACGGCCATATCTCGGAATGGATTGAAAAAGAACCTCATGTACTCACAGCAGTCCTCACCGTCGCATCCAAAGAAGAGCCTTCGTGGCAGAGGGCCCACGAGGCCTGCTCACGACACATGGAAAGCCTTTTGTCGCCGCTCATCTACGGCGGCGTCACCACAGTCGGAGCCGTGGAGGCGCTGCTAATTCTTGCCGAATGGGCGCCTCAGCCACCGCACGAGATATCCTCTATTGGCTGCGGAAAAGAAGACTACGGTGCCTGGATGCTGGTGGGCGTTGCTATACGGCTTGGCTACCTGCAAAGACTGGAACAGACGGGCTTGCAAGACCCTCCAGATAGTCAATCAGAGAGCTTCAGTCGCAAAAAGATTGCCTGGGCTGGTAAGTTCTTTGCCGTTATGCCCGTGGAATGACAACTGACCAAGGCTACCAGCATGCTACATGAGTGATCGCCAAGTTTCGATACGCCTTGGTAAAGGATTCTGGTCGCGAGGGCCAGGCCCAGCATCGAATCTACGTGCCGTCGATTTTCCTTCGCTGCAGTTGCAGCACCTGGGGCCTGATAACATGGCGCTCCTGTTTCAGGCGCAGCTCGAACTGACTCAACTGTTCAGCAATGCTCATGATATCCTATACTCTTCGACTAGCCATCGCGAACAGCTGTACGTTGGTGGTGAATACGTTCGTTATATTGTATGCTACCCCGTTGATCCAGTCACTAGAACTCTAGCTAACAGAACTAGGACGACTTCGCTGCTGTTTTGAGAAAGTGGAAGATGACATGGGGAAGCTTTAGCTGTAAGTTTGCTATGCATGTTTTATGAATTGCCTTCTGACAGTTGATTGCAGTCACGCCGCACGTCAAGGCCTCTTTGATCCTATCGTATGACTTTTTGCGCCTGTATATCAATGCCTTTGCCTTCCAGGCGACCATGAACAGAGCTGCGGCAAAGACACGCAAAGCAAACAAGAGCCACATCACAGGTCCGCTGTTTGCAGACTTGGCCGCAGCACCGGATGCCCGGTTCATTTACGAGTCGATTGACGCTGCCAACTCTCTTCTCAGCATCCTCAACAGCTTCATCGACCCGGTTGCAGGCTTGAAGTATATGCCGCTCAAGTATTCGCTGTTTGTGATTTATGCTGCCGTTTTTCTCTTCAAGGTGCGTACCAACAACCCCCCATCCCGAACCTTGCTGTGACGCGATCTAATTAAAGTAGGCTTGGAGCGCGGGCGCGATTAGCAACGAAGGCATCACTGGGATGAGGCGCGCCATTCTTGGAACCATTGCGCAGCTGCAAAAGACGTCGAGCAGCACGCAGAGCATCGGACACCGATATGCGCGATCGCTGCGCCTGCTGTGGAGGAAACGACCGACTAAACGGGGCTCGAAGCACGACAACAACCAGACGTCTCAGCCCGCGCCGAATGTTCCTCCGGAGCATTCAATGTCCGGACATCAAGGCAATTTCGACGGCGACTTGCAAGGGGGGGTCGAATTGGATGCATTGAACGGGTTCTCATGGCGAGATTTGGACTCGCTGGGGCAGTACATCTCCAACGACGCGTCCATTCATACTACGGACGGCGTGTTGACCACGCCTGAATTCGATTCAGAGCATGGCGCGAATCCTGTTGAGGGACTGCCTGTCGACTTTGGATATCAAAACATGTGGAGTGGTGGCGATATAATTTTTTAGTGTATTCATAATGGTTTCCAGGCGGTTGAGCTTGAGTCTAGGCTTGTAATGCGACATAGGCTCGGTAAATCATTTATTCAAAAGTGCATAATCAAGCCATACGAGCTATAATTCGTTTTCGTTATGATATGGACCATTGCAAGCGTTGGAGCCACAGAAGAGTTTGGTGAGCCGGAGATGGTACCCGGGACCCGGAGTGACACGGAGTCGCAGTTGGCAATGCGCTGGGCAAAATGAACGAGGTGGCGTCACGTGCCGCAGCGGTGGTGAGTCGTCACAACGGGCGCATCCGCTGCGGTGGGATGATCTTTTTGCGCCCGCCCGCTGCTTCTGCGAAATAAATCTCGACACGCAGTCCCCCC
>JAPFSE010000165.1:0-155229 GCA_030777785.1 Beauveria caledonica | reverse complement strand
CCCCCCCCCCCCCCCCCGGGCGCCCTTTTTCTGTCATCTCGACAGATGGCTTCCATGGCCAGCAATTGGACCAAGTCGACGAGGCTGGTGGCGCAGAGGGCGTCGGCGTCGGCGTCATCGTCAGCGTCGTTGCCGTTGTCGGTGCTGCATGGGATTTGCAGGCCAGGAGGAGCAGCAGTCGCCAACACCATCAAGGCTGGCTTCTCAGCTGCGGCCCATCAACGGCCACAGCCGGCATCGTCAGCACGTTTTTACAGTGGCTGCTCGACGTAAGTTGTTGCGGGAAGCACCGAGCAAGATTGATTTTTTTTTTATCACGCCGCATGCAAAAGACCCCCTGAAGCGCTAGCTGCATGGAGCTAGTGGCTCACTGCCGGCAACCTTTACTCCAGGCCGTGCAGTCGGCAGGCTGTCGGTGGCTGCCACTGGCTGGTGAGGTAAATCAGGGTAATTCAGCGTTCGATGCAGCGCCTGATTTGCACTGCATAGGTACAGCCAAAGACGCCAAAGACCAGCCAAAAACCAGCCAAAAACCAGCCACTGTTGTATCCCCCTCCTTTCGTCAACAAGTTGCACCGATTGGGCGCGAGGCTTTCAAGCCGCCAAAAATTGGCTGATCCACTCGCCGTCCATCTGCCCCTCTACAGACGAATGCCCGCCTTCACTCCAGCCAGGCAACCCCGCCATCACGCTCGCATTTACGTACATTTGCACCAAGTTCGAACAGACCTTCTATAAACGCCCTCGTCACCCCACTGCTTGGTGCCGAATCCCACAAGTTCCTGCTGACAACCTGTCTTGTTAGTATTTTATCTAGCCAGCGTCCCTCTGCTCTTTTGAATACTCGACCTCTGCAGGCCGCCACGCAATCTCACCATCTACACACCAGCCAAACGCGACACTGCTCCTTTCGTCGAAACAACATGTGTAGAACCCAGTCCGGTGTCGTCCACGGCGGCGTCAAGGAGGATCCTACCAAGGGTCGCGAGCTCCTCCCCGCCAACGTCGTCCCTACCCACTACGATTTGACCCTCGAGCCCGACTTTACCAGCTTCAAGTATAACGGTAGCGTCATTATCGACCTCGATGTCGTCCAGGACTCGACTTCCATCTCCCTCCATACCCTCGACATTACCATTCACTCCAGCAAAGTTATTTCCAATGGCGAGCTTGTCACGTACGTCAGAGTTTCCAACTCGGCTTTGCAGTCTAGACATTTGCTGACCCCGCCTTGACAGTGACAACGCAACCGTCAGCTTCGACGAAAAGAAGCAAGTGACCAAGTTCGACTTCAAGGGCCCTCTCACCAAGGGCTCCAAGGCTCAGCTCGAAATCAAGTTTACCGGTATCCTCAATGACAACATGGCGGGCTTCTACCGTTCCACATACAAGAACAAGGATGGCTCAGAGGGTGTCCTCGCCGTGTCCCAGATGGAGCCTACCGATGCCCGCAGAGCCTTCCCCTGCTTCGACGAGCCTTCTCTCAAGGCCAACTTCACCGTCCACATCATTGCCGACAAGCACCTGACTTGTCTCAGCAACATGGACGTCAAGAATGAGACCGAGGTTGGCGCTAAAAAGGCCGTCCACTTCAACACCTCTCCCCTCATGTCCACCTACCTCCTCGCCTTTGTCGTCGGTGAGCTCAACTATATCGAAACCACCGCTCACCGCGTGCCCATCCGTGTCTACGCTCCTCCCAGCGAGGATATTGAGCACGGCCGCTTCTCCCTCGATCTCGCCGCCAAGACTCTTCCTTTTTACGAAAAGACATTTGGTATCGACTTTCCTCTCCCCAAGATGGACCAGGTTGCCATTCCTGACTTCTCCGCTGGTGCCATGGAAAACTGGGGTCTTGTTACTTACCGCGTTGTCGACCTGATGCTTGACGAAAAGGAAACTAGCATCGACACCAAGATTCGTGTTGCCGAGGTTGTCCAGCACGAGCTCGCCCATCAGTGGTTCGGCAATCTTGTCACCATGGACTGGTGGGATGGTCTCTGGCTCAACGAGGGTTTCGCTACCTGGGTTTCCTGGTACTCTTCCAACTCCTTCTTCCCCGAGTGGAAGGTCTGGGAGGAGTACGTCGTCGATAACCTGCAGTCCGCTCTGGGGCTCGACTCTCTCCGCAGCAGTCATCCCATCGAGGTGCCAGTCAAGTGCGCTGACGAGATTGCGCAAATCTTTGACTCCATCTCTTACTCCAAAGGCTCTGCTGTTCTGCGCATGATTTCCACCTACCTAGGCGAGGATCAGTTCCTCGAAGGTGTCCGCCAGTATCTCAAGAAGCACGCCTACGGCAACACTGAGACTGGTGACCTCTGGGCCTCGCTTGCTGCGGCCAGTGGAAAGCCCGTCTCTGAGGTCATGGGTGTCTGGACTAAGGAGATGGGTTACCCTGTCGTCACCGTCAACGAAAACGGATCTACCGCCGAGGTCACGCAGAACCGATTCCTCCGCACTGGCGATGTCAAGCCCGAAGAGGATACGGTGCTCTACCCCGTCTTCCTCGGCCTCCGTACCAAGGAGGGTGTGGAGAATGCCGCGACTCTCAATGTCCGAAAGACTCAGTTTGACATTCCTGCTGATGACTTCTTCAAGCTGAATGCCAACCACACCAGCCTATACCGTACAGCTTACTCGCCTGAGCGACTCGGAAAGCTTGGTGAGGCTGCCAAGGCTGGCCTTCTTACCGTCGAGGATAGAGCTGGCATGATTGCCGACGCTGCCTCGCTGGCTGTTGCTGGTTATCAAAAGACCAGCGGCATTCTGAACCTGCTCAAGGGCTTCGACTCTGAAAATGAGTATGTTGTCTGGAGTGAGATTCTGCGCCGTCTCTCAGGCGTCGAGGGTGCTTGGCTTTTTGAGGACAAGGCTGTTCGCGATGGTCTAAAAAAGTTTCGCAGAGAGCTCGTCAGCCCCAAGGCTCATGCCCTGGGCTGGGAGTTTAAGGAGACTGATACCCACAGCGAGGGGCAGTTCAAGACACTACTGTTCGCCTCTGCGGGAGGCAGTGGCGATGAAAAGATTATACAAGCTGCCAAGGATATGTTTGCCAAGTACGTCACCGGTGATAAGTCGGCCATCCACCCCAACCTCCGGTCCTCTGTCTTTACGTTGAATTTGAAGCACGGTGGTGCCAAGGAGTTTGATCAACTCATTGAGATCTACCGTGGATCGTCTCTCCCTAGCGAGCGCAACACCATCTTGAGATGTATGGGCCGTGCTGAGGACCCTGAGCTTATTCAGCGTAGCTTGGCTATGGTCTTTGGTCCTGATATCAAGAACCAGGACTGCACATCTGCTCTTGGAGGTTACCGCGCCTACCCCCACGGCATTGAAGCCATTTTTGAATATCTGACCAAGAATTGGGACCTCATCATCAAGAACGTTGGTGACAATGCGTCGCTGCTGGGTGGCGTTGTTGCTATCACGACTGGCGGTGCTACAAAGCCCGAGCAGCTGGACAAGATTGAGGCCTTCTTCGCCGACAAGAACACGAGCGCCTTTGATCAGACTCTCAACCAGGTCAAGGATTCCATTCGTGCTAGAATTACTTGGCTCGAGCGTGACAGGGATGATGTTGCGGCCTGGGTCAAGGAAAACGGATACCTTGTATGAAATTTCTAGATACCATATAAAGAGTAATAATGTGTGAAGCATACAAGTAGCGGTTTCGAGAATCTACAGATGCAAAAAGTGGAAACAAGGAACCGCGCAGCCTGGACTGCGTGCAATTGACGACTTGGGTGTGGGCGAGCCTGTTTCCTTCAACCTGGACTGTCATCGGGGTGAGGCGTGTGTTGCACAGACGGGGCCGGGCCCGCCACCGTCCCGGGTGTAATAAGCTGTCGAGGAAGCCGGCGGGCCCGGTTAGGTGGACGGCGTTGACTCGGGCCCGCGTGGCTCAGTTGTCGTGTCGATGCGGAAATAAGGAACCACGGCGCCCCTGACTACGCGCGTCACGTCTGTCCTTGCTAAACGGTCCCCATCTTGAATGTGACCGCGGAAGGAGGGGAACTGTCTAGGGTACGATGTTGGTCGACGGGCGACTGCGGGAACGGTGTCTTGACACCATATCGTCAAGGCCGCCTCCGTTGGCTGCTATTGTTAATTAGTTGGGATAAATATGCACAATTATTACCGCTTGCGAAGGAAAAAGAAGACGTCATGGCGGACTTATTCTTCTGGTAGATTTTGTGCAAACGGCGGGATGCATGCATATAATTCTAGCAGCGGCCTGGGAAGTGGGGGAGGAGCGTTTTGAATGGTCGGCCACGCCGTTTGTAAAGACGAGATGCAGCGGGAAGAATGACTGCGCGTTTGATGGATTGAATTTGCTGCGAAATCGTGTATCGAGCCAAGATGAGGAATCTATTTATTTACTGGAGGGTTTATTAGGGGAGAAGAAGAAGAGATCGCCCAGGATCGGAGAATTCGGTGCTAAGAAAACTCCTGTCCACTGACGGCGGACTCTGGGTGGAAGCAGGGCTTTTGAAATGTCGAAAGATGGGAAAATTCAATTCACCCGCGGGGACTTGAGCATAAATATTATTACGGACATGGACAGCAGCCACCACGAAAGGTCGACGTGTACGGAGCCAACTCACCGTCGGGCTCCGTCGCCGTCCCGACAGCGGGCATCACCCACTGTTAGCTCCGCGCGATGCGCTGGTGGGCACTCTCTGCAAAATGATAATAATAATAATAATAATGATAATAGTAAGATGGAGGCTGTAGATGACGCAAGATGTAGATGAGGCGTTTTGCGACCCAGGAACCCGGGGCACCGTTGACGACGGAACGGATGCCCGACCGGCCGTTCGCGTAGCCCGGGGGCTTGGTGTTGACGGCAAGGCAACTCGTTCTCACGCTATTGAGGAATAGTCCCATTATGCATGACAAAGCTGCCAAGCTCTCTCGTAATTATTATTAAAGCAGTGCGCATGGTTGGGCGGTGAGAGCTAGGGTAACTAAGTCGTCCCGGCAGTTGAATCGCCAGAGCTTGAGGATGAAGCGAGAGACTGACTAGCAGAAAAAAAAACGGTATCATCCGGCCGAGATGAAATCAATCGACCTCTCGTAGCGGTTTCGGGATTCTCCACCTTTGCAATTTGACCTGCTGTACTTGCTGTGCATCACCACACACTCAGCCTCGATGGGCCGAGGCTTCCGAATACGCGGAGACCCGGCACGCAGATAACGGCTCCCTCCAGATCCCAGGGTTAAGACGGAATCCGGCCGTACTAGGTGGCGATGCAAGTATACGTCATTTGCTTTCTTTTTTTGTCAGATTTCTGTTCCGCTCACGGAGTGAGGCGGGTTTTCTCCCCGTTGGGATTATTATTCAGGATATTTTTTCAGAGGGCAGCATTTTTGAAGCCGGCCAGCGGAGAAGCAATCGGGACGGGGAGAGGAAAAAGTTTGTTTACTAGTTGGATGGCGGACTTTTGAGTTTCAGCCAACCGTTGCGTCTTGTCCACATTGCCCAAAACAAAGCAGAGGCCGAACAGTAAAGACGACAGGCTGTGACTCGTGAGTGCATGCCTCGTGTGGTCTGTGTCACTTTTGCAAGGGGTCTGTTTACAACTTTCCATTCCAAAGGCCCAGTCTGTCAAGCCTAGAACAAGGGTCTTTAGTTTGCATGTTTGAGAGAAGGATTCACTTAAACAATGTCATTATTTGCATGGATGCGTGATATGTCCAAGGCTTACGGCTCTGCACACCACGAAGTAGATCAAACAACTACCGAACACTCTGCAGCTCGACCAATGGTAGCCTACTCTAATTACTTGTTCTTTTGAAGAGATCATCGTCACCAGCAGAATTAGGGTGAGACACTAGCCGGAAGCGGGGGACCAGCTCAACCTTGGTCGAACAAAGCTCAACCTTGGTCGAAGTGGGGCAAAAAATGGCAGAAAAATGATGCTCAATTACAGATGCGTTGCAGATGCGTTACAGCTACTCTAGTTATAGTTAACCCTAACCCTAGTATAGACCTACCATATACCTACCATATGCTTACTATATATAGGGAATATTTAAGGAATATATAAGGTAGGTAGGTAGCTATTACCTCTAGCGCTAGTATCTCTAGCAGCC
The DNA here is from genome assembly GCA_030777785.1 of Beauveria caledonica. Taxonomy (NCBI): domain Eukaryota; kingdom Fungi; phylum Ascomycota; class Sordariomycetes; order Hypocreales; family Cordycipitaceae; genus Beauveria; species Beauveria caledonica. The sequence continues at coordinate 149,127 of JAPFSE010000165.1, read as the reverse complement.
TGCTGTTGCCTCTGGCAGCCTGCTGTTACCTCTGGCGCTGTTGCCTCTGGCGCTGGTGCCTTTAGTAGCTATTACGGCCATATTCCCTGTATATGCTAGGCATATGCCACATATGCAAAGGACCTGCAGCGTATCCTCACCGCCTTTGTTTTTTTTGCCCCACTTCGACCAAGGTTGAACTTTTTTCGACCAAGGCTGAGCTATGTGCTCGCCGGAAGCAGCCTGAGCAACCAATCAACCACTTAGCCCAAACAATAAACACTAGCAGAGTCAAGTCTTCTCCATACCCAGTCCAGTACGCTGAGCCCATTCCCACTCTGCATAATAAACTAAACTAAACTCTACGGGGAGTATCAGATTTCCGTCCCGAAGGGCCGTGTGTTTATCTGGCTGTTGTCCTTTTCTTTTTTTATGGGCTCCCCGGGCTGTGAGTAGTGGGCGTTAAAATCCGCAGCCGGACAGAGCCAAGCCCATGGGCTGATCCACGCCCAGAGCTACTTCAAAGCTGGAACCAACTTTGCAACTGTAGTTGTCATGGAGGAGGGGTGGCCAATGTCCCCCCCCAGGTAAGTCCGGTGCGACGAACCGTTGCGTAGGGATTTGAAGAAAAAGGGCATCTTCCGGACTTTGTTGGGCCCCTCTCTGCCGAGACGTCTAGTTGATTAAAATACCCAGTGTGTCCCGCCTCAGGTTGTAGTTGTACTTGATTTCCACTAATACATTGTCAAGAGTCAGAAGCCTGTATACCGTCATAATCGCATCATACGGCCTACACCTGGTGTGTGTGCGCGTGTCCGGTAAACGAAAGGGCCTTTTCACCTTTCAACACGCTCTTGACAAGTCCTTTGAGAGGTCTCCAAGATGGCGAACAACAATCACAGCAACACCAACGAGCCAGCCGTCGACGTGGCGCCGGCGCTCGACTACCAACCCCAGCAGCAGCAGCAGCAGCCCGGCCCGGCCGCCGACCAGATTGACGCGCGCCAAGATGTAGAGAAGCCGGTCAAGCTCGAAGACTCGGAGGAGGATGAGCGCAACGACCAGGTGGCGCCGCTCAGCCGGCGCAACACCAACGCCATGATTGCCGACAACGACCGCGAGGAGATTATGCGCCTCGCGAGCCAAATCAGCCGGCGGCGGTCCAGCGTGGCCAGCCTGCAGCAGGTGCCGTCGCTGGGCGGCGTCGGGCTCGAGTCGGACGACCCGCGGCTCGATCCGCAGAGCGACAGCTTCGATCTCGGCAAGTGGGTGCGTCAGTTTGTGAGCCAGGTGCGCAAGGAGAACCGCATGGGCCCCAACACGGGGGTGTCGTGGCGCAACCTCAACGTGTTTGGCTCGGGCGACGCGGTGCAGATCCAGAAGACGGTGGGCTCGCTGCTGATGGCGCCGCTGCGGCTCGGCGAGTTCTTCCACTTTGGCAAGAAGGAGCACAAGCAGATCCTGCACGGGTTCAACGGCATCCTCAAGCCCGGGGAGCTGCTCGTGGTGCTGGGGCGGCCCGGGTCCGGGTGCAGCACCATGCTCAAGGCCATCTGCGGCGAGCTGTACGGGCTCCAGCTGGGCGACGACACGGAGGTTCACTACAGCGGGATCCCGCAGAAGCAGATGATGGCCGAGTTCAAGGGCGAGACGTCGTACAACCAGGAAGTGGACAAGCACTTTCCGCATCTGACGGTCGGGCAGACGCTCGAGTTTGCGGCGACGGTGCGGACGCCGCAGGAGCGCATCCACGGCATGTCGCGCAAGGAATACGCAAAGTACATGGTCAAGGTGGTCATGGCGTCGTTTGGGCTGAGCCACACGTACAACACCAAGGTGGGCGACGACTTTGTGCGCGGCGTGTCGGGCGGCGAGCGTAAGCGCGTCAGCATCGCCGAGATGCTCCTGGCGGGCTCGCCCATCAGCGCGTGGGACAACAGCACGCGCGGCCTCGACTCGGCGACGGCGTTCAAGTTTGTGCAGAGCCTGCGGATGGTGACGGAGATTGGCGACGCCGTGTGCGCCGTGGCGATTTACCAGGCGAGCCAGGCCATCTACGACCTGTTCGACAAGGCGACGGTGCTGTACGAGGGCCGGCAAATCTACTTTGGCCCCGCGGGGCAGGCCAAGCGCTACTTTGAGGACATGGGCTGGCACTGCCCGGCGCGGCAAACGACGGGCGACTTCCTCACCTCCATCACCAACCCGGGCGAGCGGCAGGCGCGCGACGGCTTCGAGAACAAGGTGCCGCGCACGCCCGAGGACTTTGAGCAGGCGTGGCTGCAGTCGGCGGAGCGGCGCGCGCTGCTGGGCGAGATTGACGCGCACGATCGCGAGTTCAGCGGCGCCAACCAGGAGCAGAGCGTGGCGCAGCTGCGCGAGCGCAAGAACGCCATGCAGGCCCGCCACGTCCGTCCCAAGTCGCCCTACCTCATCAGCACCTGGATGCAGATCAAGGCAAACACCCGCCGCGCCTACCAGCGCATCTGGGGCGACATCTCGGCCCAGTCCGCCCAGGTTGCCAGCCACGTCTTCATCGCCCTCATTGTCGGCAGCGCCTTTTTCGGGAACCCCGACACCACCGACGGCTTCTTCGCTCGCGGCTCCGTCCTCTTCATCGCCATCCTCATGAACGCCCTCACCGCCATCTCCGAAATCAACAGTCTCTACTCCCAGCGGCCCATTGTCGAGAAGCAGGCCTCGTATGCCTTTTATCATCCCGCTACCGAGGCCATGGCCGGCATCCTGTCGGATATACCCATCAAGTTCATCACCGCCGTCGTCTTCAACATTATCCTCTACTTCATGACTGGTCTTCGTCGCGAGCCTGCCCAATTCTTTCTGTTCTTCCTCATTACCTTCATGACTACCTTTGTCATGAGCGCAGTCTTTAGAACATTGGCAGCCTCCACCAGGACCGTCTCGCAAGCCATGGGTCTGTCTGGTGTCATGGTCTTGGTCCTCGTCATTTACACGGGTTTCGTCATTCCGCAGCCGTCCATGCATCCTTGGTTCGCCTGGCTCAGATGGATCAATCCCATCTTTTACGCTTTTGAGATTCTCGTCGCCAATGAATTTCATGGTCGCAATTTCCCCTGTGGTCCAAGCTCCTTTGTTCCTCCCTACGAGCCTCATGTTGGCACTACCTTTATCTGCGCCGTCGCTGGTGCCGTCAAGGGCTCCGAGACGGTCAACGGCGATGCCTTTATTGACGCGAGCTACCAGTACCACTACTCTCATGTCTGGAGAAACCTTGGTATCCTCTTTGCCTTTTTGATCGCCTTCATGATCATGTACTTTATTGTTACTGAAATCAACTCGTCCACCACCAGCACTGCCGAGGCTCTCGTTTTCCAGCGAGGCCATGTTCCTGGCTATCTCCTCAAGGGAGGCAAGAAGCCCGCAGAAACTGAAAAAACCAAGGACGAGAACGCCGAAGAGGTCCCACTCCCCCCTCAAACCGACGTCTTTACTTGGCGCGATGTGGTATATGATATCCCCTACAAGGGCGGGGAGAGAAGACTGCTGGACCACGTTTCCGGGTGGGTCAAGCCTGGCACTCTGACTGCTCTTATGGGTGTATCTGGTGCTGGTAAGACGACACTTTTGGATGTGCTGGCTCAGCGAACCACCATGGGCGTGATTACTGGCGACATGCTCGTCAGCGGAAAGCCTCTCCATGCCAGTTTCCAGCGCAACACCGGTTATGTCCAGCAACAAGGTAAGAGCTGTCATGTCAACATTCGTCTACGCTTTGACTAATTCCATACTAGATCTCCATCTCGAAACCGCAACGGTCCGTGAAAGTCTTCGGTTCAGCGCAATGCTTCGCCAGCCCAAGACGGTCAGCAAAAAGGAAAAGTACGACTTTGTCGAAGACGTCATCAAGATGCTCAACATGGAAGAATTTGCCAATGCCGTTGTCGGTGTACCAGGTGATGGTCTCAACGTCGAGCAGCGCAAGCTTCTGACTATTGGTGTCGAGCTCGCTGCAAAGCCCAAGCTGCTTCTCTTCCTCGACGAGCCCACGAGTGGTCTCGACTCGCAATCTTCCTGGTCCATCTGCTCGTTCCTGCGCAAGCTGGCCGATTCCGGCCAGGCCATTCTCTGCACCGTCCACCAGCCCTCTGCCATTCTCTTTCAAGAATTCGATCGTCTTCTGTTCTTAGCCAAGGGCGGCAAGACTGTCTACTTTGGCCAGATTGGTGACAATTCGCGAACGCTTCTCGACTACTTTGAAGGCAATGGTGCACGAAAGTGCGACGATCAGGAAAACCCCGCCGAATACATGCTCGAGGTTGTCAACAACGGCTACAACGACAAGGGCAAGGACTGGCAGTCGGTCTGGAACGATAGTGAGGAGAGTGTTGCCGTTCAAAAGGAACTTGACCGCATCCAGTCAGAGCACCGTCAGACAGACTCCTCTACCGACGATCATCAGCGAACCGAATTTGCCACGCCGCTGATCACGCAGCTTCGCGAGGTCACCTACCGAGTCTTCCAGCAGTACTGGCGCATGCCCAGCTACGTCATTGCCAAGATTGCTCTCAGCGTTGCGGCCGGTCTCTTTATTGGTTTCACCTTCTTCAACGCCAAGACCAGTATTGGTGGGATGCAGAATGTCATGTTCTCCGTCTTTATGATTACCAACATCTTTCCTACTCTTGTTCAGCAGATTCAGCCTCTCTTCGTCACGCAGCGATCGCTGTACGAGGTCCGCGAGAGACCAAGCAAGGCTTATTCGTGGGTTGCCTTTGTTCTTGCCAACATTCTCGTGGAGATTCCGTACCAAGTCATCGCGGCTATTCTGATCTGGGCCTGTTTCTACTACCCGGTTGTTGGCATCCAGGCGCCTGATCGCCAGGGCCTGGTCCTGCTCTTTGTCATCCAGCTGTTCCTGTACGCCTCGTCGTTTGCGCATATGACCATTGCCGCCATGCCGGATGCACAGACGGCCTCGAGCATCGTCACGGTCCTCGTCTTGATGAGCATTCTGTTCAACGGTGTGTTGCAGCCGCCCAATGCTCTGCCCGGCTTCTGGATCTTCATGTACCGCGTCAGCCCCTTTACGTACTGGATCAGCGGCATCGTCGCAACCATGCTGCACGGCCGCCAGGTCGAGTGTACCGAGACAGAAACGCAAATCTTTGACCCGCGCGAAGGGCAGACGTGCGGCAGCTACCTCGCGCCTCTGGCGGGCCAGGCCTCTGGCACGCTGCAGAACCCAGACGCCACGGCGGACTGCCGATACTGCGCGTACAGGGTTGCGGACCAGTTCCTGGCGGGCTCGCGCATCTACTGGAGCGAGCGCTGGCGCAGCTTTGGCATCATGTGGGTGTACATCATCTTTAACATTTCCATGGCCATCTTCCTCTACTACATTTTTAGAGTCCGCAAGGGCGGCTTCGGACTGGGAAACCTATTCAGTGGTAAAAAGGCGGCCAAGCCAAAGAAGGAGGAGGCTGTGACGGAAAAGGCGACCAATAATACTACTAGTGGCTCGGCTACGTCTACGCCTCCTGTCACCAACTAAAATATGTTTCGACTCGCTCGACGATTTACTTTTTGAAAAAAAAAAAAAAAAAAAAAAGGACAAAATTGGTTTGTTTTATTTATATTTAGATTTTTTTTTTATTGCCATCTGCCTAATACATGCATCTTCTTCTGTTTACATGCTCTTATGATTGTAATCCAATCCGGGCCATGTTGTAATTATCATGACACTTGGGAGTCTTGTGGAGCTTGTAGCATCTTTTGAATGTTTTGGCTCTTTTCCTATACCAGACGGGTTCGCGCAGTTTTGTGCGTCTTTGGTCATGAAGCCCGAATATGCCGAGTTCAACTTACAAGATGGCTATTTCTAAATGCTAATAAAGCTCTTAAAGATCCGCAACGGGCAGCCCGAGTATGCACGCTCATCAGCTTTACCGAGGCCACAGCAATTATATACCATGTCCCCACAAACGGCCAAGAGTCTACTTTCCCAGACAGGGCTTTATCCAGAAGGTGGTCATGCGACGAGCCGCTGTCATTTCACGAGTGACATGCCAACACGCCTCGGGAACATCGGACGGCAGAAGATGCGCGGTGACCCTTACTCCTGAGGTGTATTTCCCGCTTGACCCTGGCGCGCTCCGCTTCCAACGGAGGATTTCTTGTCGCTGGGGAGGTTGGGCCACTTGGAAGTTGGGTGTGGTAGTTATGACATGGGGCGAGAGGCGGGTATTGCGCGTGGATAACAACTTGTATAACCGGGGGAGTCCTTGACGATTCGTTAATAAAAGAGAAAAAGAACCCCGATATTGCTCCTCTTCCAGCGCATGTGTGCATGATATAGCGTAGCTATAGGTGAATGAGTAGAGGATCGCACTGCGTCCCGACTTGCTGAACCAGCTCCGCTCGTGGCAGCATGAAGCTCTTTCCCTTTTTATATATTGCATATAGCTTTTTTTACTGGCCACAAAAGATGGAACCTTACGACAGAGGAACAGGATGAAAACAAGGGCTCGTTTGCGACCTGCGGACTGCCTGCTGCCTCGCAGAATCAGTGTAGATTGTTTCGTGCATCCTCCATCCGACGCTGTCTATTGGTCATCCCAACAGAGATGCGGTCGGTATTCCGCAGCTCCATGTCAGAGTGCTAGAGGAACTAACTACAAGTAGTTAGAATTTAGGCTTCAAGGCTTGAAGCTACTGGTAGTCTGTATGTAGATCGACAAGCTCACATCCCCGTCCTGCACTGTGAGGCTTTGTGGCGTGCCCGCCTGCCTTGCTTGTTTAAATTTTGTTTCCGCGTGTTGGAGATTGTTTGCATGAGCTGCAAAAGGCAGTTCTCTCGGCGCATGGCAACAGCCCCCGTTGCAGACTCTCGCCAGGTTGATCAGGATGTGCCCTGACTTGCCCCTGGACAAGCAACTTAGACTGATGGCGGGCATAGTCTGTACATGGTGCGGAGAGGTCCACAAGGCTATTTCGGAATCCACGGGGCAGGCGGAATGTAACTTGGTCTGTTTCAGCATCTCGAACTGCTGTGAGCCTGCGACGCATGGTACCTTTTGCAACTCGGGTGATCAATAGCTGGACAACCAATGATGATACTCCTGCCCCGCCCGTGTGGCTCAATCCGTCTTCAGTCCGACGTCGAAAACCGTTCGGATGAGCAGCTTGATTAGTTACTTTGGTAATCGGCAGGGGAGGAGAAGAGAGCCCCCACACACTCGTTTGCGAAAGTGCATGGTTCACGACTCAGGTCTCTGGGATCTTGAACAAGGCTGCTACTTGGCTACAGCCTGCTAGTCGAGCTGGCTGCCAGGGGCGAGCCATCGTCTCGATTTGATCTGTAAAATGTAACTAGATGAAGGTCCTGAACCCTCATTGTGCATTATCTCTTGTTCGAGGTTCTGGTGCGTCGTACCAAGATCATGTCCGAAGCCAAAGTGGCCGAGGCCGCTGCCAATGGCAAACTGCCAGAGGGCATCACCGAGGCCTTTCTCAACGAATCCAAGGATCAGCCTGCCATCATTGCCATTGTGATTGTGGCCGTATTGACATGCTGCGTGGTTCTCTGTCGCCTGGCCTCGCGAGCATTCGTCGTCAAGCGCATTGGTATTGATGATGGCCTGGCCTTGGCATCTCTGGTATCGTGTCCTCTTGAAATGGTGGGTAGCATCACCAAGTGTGCTGACAATCGCTCGACAGTCTTGCTTCATAGCATTTGTTGCTCTTTGCATTCACCTGATACGACTGGGTTCGGGCCGCCACTTTGCGTACATTGAGATTGTCCTCGACAACGACACGCAGCTATTGACACAGCTGGTTGATTTCATCGCCCACATCATTTACACGATTGCACTGCTCCTTTGTCGCGTTTCTGGACTGGCGTTTTACTATCGGCTTTGCAACATGCATCACAAGTTCAGAATCGCAATTCAAGCCGTCTTTGGAATCCTGATTGCGGGATTTCTACCGCAAATCTTGTTGCTGACTTTTCACTGCAAACCGGCCACGGGATATTGGCCCTACGAGTTCCAGCCCGAATTTACGCGATTCCAATGCCTGCAATGGGGTTTGGTGTACAGTGTCAACTCATCCGTATCGCTGCTGTGCGACTTGCTCATCTTTGGCATTCCTATTGCAATGCTTTGGACCTTGGAGATGAATCGCAAGAGGAAGATTCAGCTCGGATCTATTCTCTTGCCCGGAATCCTGTAAGGATAGTGCTCGAACTGATACCATACTGCGCTAACAGCGTATTCAGTGTAATTGCCATCTCCATTGCACGATTGATTTTGGTAATTAGGGGTCAGTGGGAAGCCGACATGTCGTGGGAGTACAATCCAATGCTCGGCGTCGAAGTCGCTGAGATTGGTGCGACCTTGATTGCGCTGTCTGTTCCAGGTGTCAAACCCGTCTTTGACAAGTTTGTACTGGGCAAAAAGAACACTGGCGAGACGTCGGGTTCGACGGGGCATCGGAGACAGAACAAGACAACGGACTCGGGCGCGACGAAACTCGGCACCCTGCGACAGCGCAGCGAACACCTGGCTAGCCGAGACGAGATAGTTGCTCCCAACTACGAGACGGCGGTGAGTGCCAGCAACAATATTAGTATGGATGATTTTCACAGCACCAAATCAACCGATGGTATCTATGTCAAGGTGGACTTTGACATACAACAAGGACAGGCGCGCCGGTAGCGAGTCTGTGAGGCGGAGTGTAGTATATATAGGCCCTGTATTTGTGTTATATAGAACAAAGCTGTCAACTGAAACCCGGAGGTGTCTCGACATGGTCTTTTCACTATCCAATGCCAGGTTTGCGCTGTGAAATGAGGACTATCTAATGCCAGGTTTGTGCTGTGAAATGAGGACTATCTAATGCCAGAGTGACCTGACCTTTGCCCTAGGGAATAAGGACACGAAATAAGCCGAAAGATTCCTCTTTGAGTCTTGACCGAGTAAATATTGGTGGATTCTGTATTTAATAGTCCGTTCGTTGAATTGGCTCCTGTCCACCACTAATAATACCCACCAGCGAGCCCGCCTAGTTGCCTGCAATGAAAGAAGCGAGTCATTGAGCTGCCGTTCTAGCGGTGGGGGGGGGGGGAAAGAAGCTCAAGCCACGTCGAACTGGATACAACTTACAAGTTGCAGCGCGATTTATTGGCCGACGTCTTGCGATTTTGCGGTAACTAGCGCCGCGGAAAGAAGTCGGAAAAGAAGATGGAAAGAAGCTTCTTCCGACGCACTTGCCATTTGCCACGTTGTTGAGGGTACCACAATATTTGCACAATATTTGCACAATATTTACACAATATTGACTGATAATACGACTCGGACACGCGGAGATTTTGACACGCCTTGACAGGGATCGCTAGCTGCCTGGATGCAGGGGGGAAAGCCAATTGCAGTCTTTCATCAAGGCTAGATGCGCCGTCAATTTCAATCACCCTATCCATATGTCCCGCCCACGGGCGGATCATGCCGTTGAAAGGTTAAAGAGACGTTATATGTAGGGCGCTGGCCGCGCATCACTCTAACTAGCCCTCTGGCATGACACTGACAGATTGGCTGTCACAACAAGGACAATCGCACGACAGAGATCGACAAGCAGCATCACCTTTTTTTGCCCTTGGCCGCCGATCTATCATCATGCATGCTGCCATCTTGTCGGCTGCGGTGCTCTTTGTGGCAGTTCGCGCCTTCGACACGCAGCTTACGCCGCCGCTGATTCCTCTCCAGGAAAATGCCAACACGACTGAGCTCTTTCCCATGGCTGACTGCCACGGCCTTAAGCTGGAGGAGGCCACCATTGATCAGATGCAAGAGGCCATGGCAACGACCAACCTGACGTCGTTGAAGCTGGTGGGATGCTACCTGACCCGGATAATCCAGACCCAAGACTATATCAAGTACGGCCTTTTTCTCTTTCTCCTACAATTCAAGTCGTTTTTTTATTCTTCTCAGCCCCAATCAATAGTAACCTCTTGCTAACTCAACTCGGTCAAGCTCTGTGATGCAAATCAACCCCGACGTCTTCGCCATTGCTGCCCAGCGCGACGAGGAGCGCCAGAGCGGCAAGCCCTGCGGTCCGCTGCACGGCATCCCCTTTACCGTCAAGGACAATATTGCCACCAAGGACAACATGGAGACGACGGCCGGAAGCCTGGCTCTTCTCGGCAGCATCGTGCCCCGCGACGCGCACGTCATGGCCAAGCTTCGCGAAGCCGGCGCCGTGCTCCTCGGCAAGGCCACGCTCAGCGAGTGGGCAGACATGCGTAGCAGCAACTACTCTGAGGGCTTCTCCGGACGCGCCGGACAGTGCCGCAGCTCGTACAACCTCACTGTGAACCCCGGCGGCAGCAGCTCCGGCAGCGCTGTCGGCGTCGCCGCCAACGTCGCCGCCTTTTCGCTCGGCACCGAGACTGACGGCAGCGGTACGTCTTATCTTGCTCTTTGGTTTCATGTTACTAATCTCAATCATGCAGTAATCAACCCTGCCTCCCGCAATGCCCTTGTCGGATTCAAGCCCACTGTCGGCCGCACGTCGCGCGCCGGCGTCATCCCCGAGACGGAGCACCAGGACTCGGTCGGCACCTTTGGCCGCACCGTTCGCGACGCCGTGTACGCCTTTGACGCCATCCACGGGCCGGACCCGCGCGACAACTACACGCTCGCCGACGGCATCAAGAAGGCGCCCGAGAAAGGCTACGCATCGCTGCTCGCCAAGAAGTCGGCGCTTAAGTGCGCGCGCTTTGGCCTGCCGTGGATGAGCTACTGGCGCTTCGCTGACGACGAGCAGCTGGCGGCGCTCACGCAGCTGCTGGACATGATGCGCGACGCGGGCGCCACCATTATCAACGGCACGGAAATTACCGACCATGAGACCATTGTCAGCCCCAACGGCTGGGACTGGGACTGGGGCAACACGGCGCGCGGCCGCGCCAACGAGTCGGAGCTGACATATGTCAAGGTTGACTTTTACAACAACATGAATGCCTACCTAAAGGAGCTCACAAACACAAACATGCGCACCGTCGACGACATTATCCAGTACAACTTTGACAATGACGGCGCCGAGGGCGGCCGTCCCTGGCCGCTCGGCCACCCCGCGTGGTACTCTGGCCAGGACGTCTTCCTCGCCTCGCAGCAGACACGGGGCGTCCAGGACGAGACGTACTTTCAGGCGCTCGAATACTGCCAGTCGACGGCGCGTAGGGGCATCGACGACGCGCTCCGCCACAACGGCACGCGGCTCAACGGCCTGCTGGTGCCGCCGGGCGTCGGACAGAGCTACCAGCAGGCCGCGCAGGCGGGCTACCCGGCCGTGACGATCCCGGTCGGCGTGAGCGCCGAGTCGGGCATGCCCTTTGGGCTGGCCATTTTGCAGACGGCTTGGCGCGAGGACGAGCTGGTCAAGTGGGCGAGCGCCATTGAGGACCTGCAGCTGACGTCTGACACGACGCTCAAGCGTACCCGGCCGACTTGGCGTGGCTATCTTGAGCGCAACGTTCCGGTGCCGTTTTGAAATGCCCATGTATACGAGTTGTTGCCAAATTGATACCCAATAACGAATGGAGGGTAGAGATGGATTAAGTCGGGCTGTATATACAAGACACTACTATACAATAAAAAGCAATATCCCAAGATTCAAGTATCATAAAGTGTTAAATTGAGTTTACAGTTGGCGTGCGTAGGAAAGCGGACAGCGGCGACGAGGTCATGTCAACAAGATGTTTTGCTAAAGACTTGGCGTAAATGGCAACATTTCTCATTCAATCTCATCTTTATTTAATTTGATTCGCTTTTCATATATACCAGAAAAAAAAAAAAAATCAAAAACTAGGCTACAGGGAAACCACCATACCTTACAACTTTGAAAACAAGCCGGCGCAGGCACCCTTGCCGAGCTGCACGAGGGTGCTCTTGGTGCGCATGTAGGCGCGGATGCCCTCCTCGCCGTTTTCCAAGCCGAGGCCGCTCATCTTCCAGCCGCCGACGGGCATCTCGGCGGGCGACTCGCCCCAGGTGTTGATCCAGGTGATGCCGGCGTGCAGCTGGCGGACCACGTCCTGGGCGAGGCCGACGTCGGAGGAGACGACACCGGCGGCGAGGCCCATGGGGGTGTCGTTGGCGCGGCGGACCACCTCGGACAGCCACTGGTCCTGGGTGCGGCCGCGGACGGCGTAGGGCAGGATGCACATGACGGGGCCGAAAATCTCCTCGCGGGCGACGCGCATGTCGTCGGTGCAGTTGGTGAAGATGACGGGGGCCACCCAGTAGCCGGCGGGCGTGGGCTGGCGGCTCTGGGCGTCGCTGGCGCCGTCGTAGAGGACCTGGGCGCGGTCGACGTCCTTGCCGTGGCGGATGTAGGCGAGGACCTTGTCGCGGTGCTGGGCGGAGACGACGGGGCCAAAGTTGACCGACTCGTCGCGGGGCATGCCCATGCGGATGCCCTCGCGGCAGCGCTGGACGAGGGCCTGCTCGACGGCGGGCAGCAGCGTGTCGGGGACGAAGACGCGGGTACCGTTGGTGCAGACCTGGCCGGTGGAGAAGAAGTTGGCGGCCATGGCAACGTCGGCGGCCTCGTCGGGGTGGGCGTCGGGGAGGATGACGACGGGGCTCTTGCCGCCGAGCTCCATGGTGATGCCCTTCATGTCCTTGGCGGCCGAGGCGGCGACCTTGCTGCCGGTGCTGACCTGGCCGGTGAAGGAGACCTTGGCGATGCCCGGGTGGGAGACGAGGGGCACGCCGGCGCTAGGGCCGTCGCCGTAGACGACGTTGAAGACGCCCGGGGGCACGCCGGCCTCGACGAAGATTTGGGCGAGGGTGTTTGCGTGCAGCGGGGTGACCTCGCTGGGCTTGTAGACCATGCAGTTGCCGGCGGCGAGGCACGGGGCCGACTTCCAGAGGGCGATTTGGATCGGGTAGTTCCAGGCGCCGATACCGGCGCAGACGCCGAGGGGCTCGTGGGAGGTGAGCACGTAGGCGTCGCTGCGGAGGCGGGTGTGCTGGCCGGGCTGGCCGCCGGCGACCAAGTGCGCGTAGTACTCGAGGACGTCGGCGCCGGTGACGACGTCGACCGTCGACGTCTCAGACCAGGCCTTGCCCGTGTCGAGCGTCTCGGTCAGGGCGAGGGCGTCGTTGCGCGAACGTAGAAGCGCGGCGGCGCGGAGGAGGATAGCGGCGCGCTGGGGTGCGGGCGTCTGCGACCAGCCGGGAAAGGCGGCATGGGCTGAGGCGACGGCGTCGTCGATTTGCTGCGGCGTCGAGGTGTAAATGGTGGCGAGGGGCGCGGCGGTGCTGGGGTCAAGGGACTGGAAGGTGTGACCGGAGGAGGATTTTGGCTGTGGCTGGCCAGAGTGGAAAGTGTGAATTTCGTTGGCAAAGGTCATGACGGCGGCGGTGGTGGTGGAACGTGGTGGTGATGGCTTCGTTTGCGGTAATGTCGAGATTGTGTGACAAGATGGACGAGGGCCGCGGAGCTCAGTCTCCAGTGAAGGGTGCCAGCAGGCAGATGATGAGCGGGCAAAAGTGACGACGGCGAGTGACACAAAAGATATTTTCCGAGCAGGGTGGTAGGTTGTTTGAGCAAGCTCACGGCAATCTGAGCTACTCAGCTTTGGAGTCGGTGATGATGGAGCTGGGAAAGAAAGCTGGTGCCGGCTAGCGGGAAGGCCGGGCGAGTCGGCGGCCGTGACGTAGGTAGGTACCTTATACTGAGTAGTGGGGTAAAGAATTGCCAAGCAACAATGTTTTTAGTGGTTGTTACAGTGGCTGTGGTGACAAGCTGGACGAATTGCAGCGGTCATCGTCGCCAAGTTACAGGGGAAGGTTATAGCGGGTGCTGTATGATGGCAGGCCATGACAGACGCAATGGAAAATCTCTGAAAATGAAGGATTTAATCAGCTTTACGAGATGCCTCCAAGAGCATCAGGTTGTCGAGAAAGCCCCACGGCGAATGCCTCCGGATTAGAAAAGTATTCTAGCTGTGACACAGCTTCTGGCGGCAGTTCATTGCACTGTCCAGTTGAAGCCGGCAGCTGCTGGCAACACGGAGCACGGTCCGATCAGGTGCTCGCTAGCCCGGCCGTTGCTACGTCTGACTAGTAGCCGCCGTGTGTCGACTTTCAATTGAAGTCTAGGCCGGACCGGGCTTGACATTGGCCGCCCCCGAACGTTATCAAGCCGTGAGCCAACTTGCCAGCCACTGTGGCGTTTGAGATAACGAACAAGTCGGTAAATGGCGCCATGACTGTAAAACAGGCCATGGCAGAAAAAAAAAAAAAACAGGAAACAAGAAAGACGAAGCCGTATTCAACTTCTGTAGGCAATCCGGTCTTCAAACTTACAAACAGGACACCGCCGCTCGGCGCCCCTCAGAAAAGGCCCACCATTTCCTAAAACAGTCATTAACTAGCAACCGGAGTCCACATGGGTCAGGGTCCGCCGGGGGATAAAACAATGGTTAGAAAGAAACGGAGTTTGTGAATAAAAACTGAATCGCTAATTATTCCCTACCACCTACCAAGTTCTGCCAAGAGGCAAGAGAAAAAAAAAAGTGTCGTCTCGGCGGGGTGATGGATAACCTTGTAACCTTGTTGAACCTTGTTGGAAGGCAGAATCAGAGATGGAGGGGATAAGAAAGAGGCCAAAATGACATCAGCGACCCGCAAACCCGCCGTCGGGGGCTCCGCCAGCCCCAGCAGGCGCTGTCAATAAGCTGCTGCCATGGGCTGTTTGTGGAGGCTGCGAAGGAGAGTGCAAAGACCAAAAGGCAATTGAAAGCGTTATTATTAGCGAGGAAAGAGACAAGCCACCAAAGGAACAAATATTATCATGACCTAGGTCTGGGGCGCCCGGTCGACGCCTGGTCATGGCCATTTACAGCCAGTCGCAGCCGGTCACAGCGCGGCTACAGCGAGGCCAAGCTTGCTTGCAGTGGTGGGCACGGGGCCTGCAGGCTGCACCCCACTGTCCACACCATGGGCCTGCATGGATACAGCAGCGTCGTATTGAAGCGGTTGCGTAAAAAGAAAAAGGAAAAAAAAAAAAACTGACGCTTCTTGCACCAGTAGAAACCGATGTTGGAGAAAATTGAAAACCAAAAACGAAAAAAAATGCCGAGCCTGTGTATCTACTTGCATCCCCAGCTGCTGCAAGCCTCCTCAGCAAGGCTGCGGGGGATGGTGCAACATGTCAAGCCCCGCCCATCGCCGCAGAATCTATACGGTGCATCTTGGGGAGAGATTGACACTGTGCCGTCCCATACGAATCTGCAGAGTCGTCACAGTGCACATAGTGTCATCTCGAGATGCCCACAATGCTCCTCCTACTTTGTAATAGATGATCACCACAACACCACAAGACTTCACAACCGACGGGCGGCACGGTGGCATGTCGGTGAGACGACCCTTTGCCAAAGCTGACTCTGGTCCAGGGTCCCAGGGTCCACCGGCTGCGCAGCCAACTCGCGTGATCGCAATTAGCAATTCCGATGCTCCGCCTCGGCCATGATTCTGCTTCTTTGGCCGCCGTCGTCTCTTGTCGTTTGGAAATATTCTAGTCATTATTTAGAAATAGCGCCAAACTTTTCAATCGCTTGGCTGACTTTCTTCCTCCCGTGCAAGCCGACCAATATCTTATCTACTGGTTCCTTCCCCCCAATTCTCCAAGGAATCCATTTCCCCAACTCTCCCCTCCATCTTCTTTTCCACCAACATCCTCTTGCCTCAACTTCCCACCACCTCCACTGCCCATCACCATATCTTTCTTCGACTATTCCATCTCAAAGCTTTAGGTGACGTTCAGTCGCCTACTTTATTATTATTATTATTAGCTTTTCATCTTGCTCGCTCTCTGACCTGACCTGCATCTCCACCCCGGTTCTGGTCAAGCTTTGCTGATGCTGCTCCACCCAGACGTTTCTCATTCTTATTAGTCCACAACTTTGCCCGTCAAACGCTCGCCATACTTTTCTCATTCCCATCGACTTCAGCATTCAACGTCCATTTGCCAAGATGACCACCCAGGTTCTCCCCGCGTCCGCCGCGACCACCTTTGACTACATCATCGTCGGTGGTGGCACCGCTGGCTGCGTCCTCGCTTCCCGCCTCTCCAGCTACCTCCCCGAGCGCAAGGTCCTCCTCATCGAGGCTGGCCCCTCCGACTTCAACCTCTCCCAGGTCCTCAACCTCCGCGAGTGGCTCTCTCTCCTCGGCGGTGACCTCGACTACGACTATCCCACCACCGAGCAGCCCAACGGCAACTCTCACATCCGCCACTCCCGCGCCAAGGTCCTCGGCGGCTGCTCCTCCCACAACACCCTCATCTCCTTCCGTCCCTTCCGTCACGATCTCGATCGCTGGGTTGAGCAGGGCTGCACCGGCTGGACTTTTGAGAATGTCACCCGCCACATTGACAACCTCCGCAACACCTTCCAGCCCGTCCACGCTCGCCACCGTAATCAGCTCTGCAAGGACTGGGTCAAGGCCTGCTCCACCGCTCTCAACATTCCCGTCATTGACAACTTCAACCATGAGATTCGCGAAACCGGCCAGCTGACTGAAGGCGCCGGCTTCTTCAACATCTCCTACAACCCCGACGACGGCAAGCGCAGCAGCGCCTCTGTCGCCTACATCCACCCCATTCTCCGCGGCGATGAGCGCCGCCCCAACCTCACCGTCCTGACCGAGACCTGGGTTTCCAAGGTCCACGTCGAAAATGATGTTGCCACTGGCGTCGACATTGCTCTCAAGTCTGGCCACAAGATGACTCTCCGCCCCCGCAAGGAGATTATCCTCTCGGGCGGTGCAGTCGACACCCCCAAGCTCATGCTGCACTCTGGTCTTGGCCCGCGCGCCCAGCTCCAGTCTCTGGGCATCCGCGTCGTCAAGGATCTCCCCGGTGTCGGTGAGAACCTCATTGATCACCCCGAGACCATCATTATGTGGGAGCTCAGCAAGCCTGTTCCTCCCAACCAGACAACCATGGACTCGGACGCTGGTGTCTTCCTCCGTCGCGACGCCGCCAATGCCGCTGGCAACGATGGCAGCGCTTCCGACATTATGATGCACTGCTACCAGATTCCCTTTACTCTCAACACGGAGCGTCTGGGCTACCCCCTCGTCCCCGACGGCTATGCTTTCTGCATGACCCCCAACATTCCCCGCGCTCGCTCTCGTGGCCGCATCTACCTCACCTCGGCCGACCCCAACGTCAAGCCCGCTCTCGACTTCCGCTACTTTACCGACCCTGAGGGCTACGACGCCTCCATCCTCGTCGACGGTATCAAGGCGGCCCGCAAGATTGCCCAGGAGGCTCCCTTCAAGAACTGGCTCAAGCAGGAGGTCGCTCCCGGCCCCAAGGTCCAGACCGACGAGGAAATTAGCGAGTATGCCCGTCGCGCTGCCCACACCGTCTACCACCCCGCCGGCACCACCAAGATGGGTGACATTGCCAAGGACGAATTCGCCGTCGTCGACCCTGAGCTCAGGGTTCGTGGCATTAAGAAGCTCCGTATCGCTGATGCCGGTGTCTTTCCCGAGATGCCCTCCATCAACCCCATGCTGACTGTCCTCGCCATTGGTGAGCGCGCTGCTGAGTTGATTGCCATGGATGACGGCTGGAAGCCCGATGCCAACAAGTCTCGCCTGTAAACGAGCGGATTGTTGGATATGAAAAATGTTTGAAAAGACGTTGTAGTCTTACTTTATCCAATTTGACCATTTCCAAGCAATTGGATAAAGACGAAAACCAAGAGAAGCTCGTATTGGTCGATGAGCGTGCCCAGCCGCCTGGCCAGCGAGGCATGAGTATGTATGTATATACCAGTCAGTGCATGATGTCAGAACATGAATTGTACGCAATTAAGCTAGCATAGCTGAGTGAAGAATCAATGATGTATCGAAAATGAATGCACTCGGTGGTAATCATGCCATGTATGTCCACAGTTGTATTGAATGCTTAAAAGCTGTACGGCGTTGATATGAATGAAACAAAGTAAGTCCAAAAGGAAACAGAAAAACATGAAATAGAAGGAAACCAAATTAGACAAGAGGAAAACAAATCAAGGAAAATGCCGCTGCTCATGATGCTTGCTCATAATGCTTACTCATGCTTTCTAATGCTCAATGCACCCTCCAACCGTCTTCTTCAACCTCTGCACCACACTGCGCACCAGATCCTGCGCTCCCTCGTCGGTGATGCGTGTCTGCGGGCCAAACACGCCCATGTCGAGATGGCCGTTCCGGACGGCGAATTCTACATCCACAGAGTCCTACTCATTCGTCAGCAATCGGTCCCAGGTACAACAACAATGGTACCAAAAAAAAAAGGACGTAAAAAACGTACCGGGTAATACTCGCGGACTGCATTCTTGGCAGCCGATGCATCGTTGATACATGTAGTTGTGGCTGCTTCTTCGTCCTCTTGGACGGGGTTGCTTGGCACGAGATGCAACGAAACATTGGATTCGTCATTGCCCGCCGCCGTCGGGAGCGTCAGGAAGTTGACAAACCGGTCGACCTTGACGCCCGTCCACCTCGCCACCTCCCACAGCCCGACTTGCGCGTGGCCGCCGCCGCCGCCGTCGTCGGCCGTGATTTTCTGCATGTCCTCGTGCACGCGCCGCGCCGTTTCCAAAACATCGTCGTGTGGGCGGCGGGCGATGATGCGCAGCGGGACCAGGTTGAGCGTGGGCAGCGTGTCCGGCACGCGGTCGTCGGCGCGGCCGGCGAGGTACACGCCGAGCACGACGTCTTGGTTAGTGTGAGGTAGGGAGAGCGCGTAGGCGGCGAGGACGAGGGACTGCACGCTGATGCCGTTGCGGGCGGCGAGGTCGGTCAGCGTGGATGCGCGGGAAAAGGCGTCTTCTTGGAAGAGCGACGTGCGAGAGCCGGTCATGTCGTTTTCCGGCCTGGGGGAGTCGCTGCACCCATCGAGGTATTGGGTCCAGAAAGCTTTGCGGGATGCGGTGTGTGCTTCCCCGTATCTAGCAGTGACTGTGTGCGCCCACTGATGAGTCGGCGCCGCGTCTCTGGATGCATCTCCTTTGAGGTGATGGAGCAGGGTATCCGTGATGGCGGGCAGACTGACTCCGTCGTAGAGTGCGTGGTGGATGCGCAGCCGTAGTAGAGTTTCCGACGATGCAGGTGTCTGGTCAACCTCGATACGAACAAAAGGTTGCACACCGGCACGCGACACGCCAGGCTTGAGTATAACCTGAAGAAAAGGTAGATCCTGCTGTCCGGTAGCAAATAGACATGTGCGCAGCATCGGGGTCTGCTCCACCACCCGCACCCAAGCATCCCGAATATCCGTGGCCGTGTGTGGCCCGGAAAGTTGATAGGTAAACTCCGGGTAGAAGATCTTGCCATTCGTGTTTTGCCAGGTGCTCATCATGTACACCTGCATCGGCAGTGCGGGCAAGACGTGCTCGACCTGCTCTTTCGATATACCCGCTTCAATCAAGATGCCTTCCGCGTCGATATTCTTTGGCGGCGTCCAAGCTTGCCAGCTCAGTTCCGTTTGAGGCGGCTCGGAGCTGCCCAACGCGGCTACTTGCTTGGCCATGTGCGCGATGCTGCTGGAGCGCACCAGCTGCGTCGGTCGAAGGAAGATACCTCTCTGCTTGAGAAGAGTCGACACTTTGATGGCGGTGATGGAGTCGAGGCCCAGGTGATACAATGTGCTGGAAGCATCAATGGCATCCGTGGGGATGTTGGAGACTTGACTCAAGACCTCCCTGATTGTTAGAGACGTAGCATTCCACTCGTAGGATGTGTACTTGTTGATCTGTGGAATCTCATCGTCATCTTCAGCCAAGGTAATGGGCTGAGATCCACAGATCCGGGTGCCTGCGCGAGAAAAGGTGACCACATCTTCCTCTGCATGCCTCAAGATGTAGCCAAGAGTAGTATCCAGCTCCGCAAGCAACTCCTTTGAAAATACTTCATCACAGGACTGGCCTTGGCACGCAACCGTCCACTCCAAAACCTCTCCAATGGCCGCTGCTTCCACGCAGACGGGATAGTCGACGCCCGACGATCCCTCTACAGACTGGAAAAGCGACTCCGAGCTGCCTCCTGCGGGCGTCTTTTGCAGCAGAAACAAGGAATTGAACAAGTCTTTTCCAGCCGCCTTGGCAGCCGTCGTAGCCTTGCGTAGCGGAACAAATTGATACGACCTCAACTCCCCGAGATTGTCCTCCATGTATTGCAGGAACGAGCTGATGGATCCATGCAAGATGCATCGGATGGCAACTGTATTCATGGTGGGAAACAAGAGATCCTCAGTTCCATCAAAGTCGCGTCCCGAAAGGATTGAGCCAAAAACGACGTCGAGTGAGCGCGTTTTGCGCGCGAGAATAATGGCCCAGCAGGCTTGGCAGAGCGATTGGAGGCTGATCCTTTGCTCCCGACAGAAGCGGCTAATGTCGCTGAGTGTAGTCGAAGAGAAGCCCTCTGCTTTTACAACAGTGGACGAATCTGGTTCGACTTGGGGGACAATTGTTGGTCGCGCCTTTTCAAGGTAATTGGCCCAGAAGCCTTGCGCTTCGGAGGTGAGTGAAGCGTTGGACTTGAACAAAAACTGATCTGGTGATGGCCTGGCTACTGATTCGCCATAATACAGGGCTCTCAGGTCTTGGTGCAACAGGCCCAGAGACCAGCCGTCATACAGAGCGTGCGAGATGGAGAGCACAAAGTATGCCGTTTCCCCGAGCTGAGCACGTACGACTCGCGCGAGATTTCTCTTGGCTCCGCTTTGACTGGCATGTGCCCTGCTTTGTTCTTGAATGGCCTGCAACTCCTCCAACGAGGTAACGACCACGTCGGAGATGACGGGAGACGAGTGGTAGACGACCTGTGCATAGACTGCCGACGCCCGCGGATCGACGAGTTCCGCAAAGCCGGTTCGCAGGATCGGAGTCGTATCAAGGAGCCTGGACCAGGCCGCTTGAAGCTTGTCAACATCGATGCCAGGAGCAACTTGAAGCACTTCGTGATTAAAGTACCACGTAAAGTCAGATTCAATCATGCCAGACACCATTGCGTCTTGGAGTGGCGTTGTAGGGAGAATATCGTCAGCTTGTGTCATGTCAAACCCAGTCGCCTCGACATAACGGCGGAGCCTGGATTTGATTTCTCGCAGATTGTCCAAGTCACTCGATGCATCGCCGTTTGTGAATCGCATAGCTGAACTTGACAAGTATGCCATCGACCGCCCTTTCATGATTGTCGAGGGACTAATCATCATATTGTGTCTTTTCAGCCGACAAGAGAATTGGACCGCGTCAATACTGTCCAGGCCAAGCTCAAGCCAGGTGGTTGACGGCGCAACGTCAGCCTCTGAGATGTTGGCTAGCGCTGCAACCTCTCGTCGCAAAATGTCGGCAACCGGGCCCCAAACTTCCTCCACGTTCTCGTTGATAAGCTTTGCCTGCTCGGCTTTCGAGGCATCAATTTGAGCCGTTTCCACTTGGACTGGAATGGCTGCGTCAGTTTCAACACTCACGAGCATGTCTTCAAATACATCCAGGATGTTTTTCAGCGCCTTTTCACTTGTAAAGTCGTTCTTTGCAGCCAAAAGAAGCTGCATGGTGTCGTCACCACGCTTTGTGACCTCCAACGCCAAGGGATAGTCGGGATTCAGACCACCATCCTCAACTTTCCATGGCAGGTCATCCCGTTGCCCCCTCTGGTCCTCGATTTGATAGGCGAAGAGGCTTTCGAATAGCGGTTTGCCGTTTGACACCCACTTTTGCAGTTGCTGCAAAGGCACATGAGGGTCCTCGAGAACCGTAGCATTAAAGTCTTGACATCTTTGAAGGAGGGAGTGCCACGTCGATGTAGACGAAAACTTGGCAAAGAATGGAAGCGTATTAAAGAGTGGTCCAATCGTCAGTTCCACACCTGGCAGTGCAATGGATCTCCCCGAAACGATGACTCCCGTCGTGGCATTGCCATGGCTGTGCTTCTGAAGAGTCGACACCCAGGCAGCAAGAAGCAAGGACTGCATGGTGACGTTCTTGGTCGACCGAAGTGCTTCGAGTTTTGACGCACTTAATACTCGGGTATGAGATATCGGTCTTAAGCTTGCTTCCTCTTTGGATATCACTAGCAAAGGCGAAGACCAGCCTTCGAGATGCTCTATCCACGCTTGTTTTAAGTCGTCGTGATTTCTCAGTGGGCCGTGGATGAGAGCATCTGCAAACGATGGACCTGCTTTCGCCTCGACATTGTTGCAAAGATTTGCAAGCCGGGTCATCATCAAATCGAAGCTTGTGCCATCGTATAACCCATGGAAAATGTGCAACACGATCATGTTGATGTCAGTGCCGGTGACCAAGGTAACTTTTATCGGCGTGTGCACGCGGTCACTGTTGTCCTTTACCCAGGCGTGCCACAGAGACTCAACGATTTCTTCCATTCTCTCATCTTCAGCAACAGAGCATTCATCCCACGGCAGGCTGGTGCCCCGGCGGGCGACTTGGACATATCCATCAGGAGTATGCAAAAAGGTTGTCCGAAAAATCGGTTCCTGCTCAAAAAGCAAGTCGAATGCAGCTCGTACAGACGGGACGACAGTACCGGGCTGTAAATGAAACTTAAAGACGTTAAAGTATGCTCCCTCGCCATCTTCAACCGCCGTTCTCGCGAGCATCCCCTGTTGCAGGGGCGAGCATGGATAAATGGACTCAATATCCGATGGCGGCGCACCGAGATCTCTGCAAACACGGGCTCTGTACTTGTGTTCAAAGGCGTGGACTCTCTGTCTAGTTCGCTTGACCTCTGCCGACGTATCGTGGGAAAAGGCGGTGGACAGTGCGACCGCAAGATCAGCCACGATGGGGTTGCGAAGGATCAGTGCCGGAGAGGCGGCATACATTCCTTTTTCGACCAGAAAAGCGGAAAGAGACAGGGCTGTTATCGAGTCGACACCAAAGTCAAAAATGCTCGCAGAATCTTCAATGACAGCGGCATCAAGGTTGCAGAATTGTGCCAGCGAGGAGATGAGCTTCTGGTAGCCTGTGCTGTCCTTGGAGAGGTCGCGCTTCACGGTAGCGGATCCGAATTTGATCAAATCTTCTTGCGAGAGCTCAGAGAAGAGCTTCTTGAGCTGCTTAGCTTCTGCTTTGTTGTTGGGTGACAGAGGAATATACGGCAGCTTCAAGAAGTAGGACGGAACCATGTATCCCGGGAGTTTTTCCCTGCACGTATTTCTTGCGTCCATGCTGATGCCGCTGTTGTCTGCAAGGACAAGCAAAGGCGTGTCAGGAACTTTCTCTTCAACAATAAAAGAAACGAGGACATCTTTCCCGCTTGAGGTGTGCTTTGTGACCAGAGTGGTCACGTCATGAATATTCTTGACAGACCGAATGACGTGGTCAATCTCGCCCAGTTCCAGTCTCTGACCACGTAGCTTGACTTGATCGTCAGCCCTGCCCAGAAATTCAAAGCATCCATCGTGCAGGATGCGAACCAAGTCTCCGGTTCGATAGATTCTTTCGCCAAAAGACTCGAGTGTCGGGAACTTTTCGTCGGTCAGCTGTGGCCGGTTCAGGTAGCCTTTGCCAACTAGCTTGCCGCTGACGCAGAGCTCTCCAACGCCGCCTCGGAGCACTGGAATCTCCGTATCCTTGTGAAATACATAGGATCCCACGTTGCGAAACTGTCTGCCGATATTGCTAGGACGGCCGTTTTGCGGCACACGCTGGTAGGTGGTGACGCCAATCGTTGCTTCGGTCGGGCCGTAGGCGTTGTAGATTACGGCCTTGGACCCCCAGGCATCCAGGATTTCTTGCTTCAGCTGTTCTCCGCCGGTGATGAAGACACCGCGACAAAGACCGGGAACCGTATCGGGATGCGTGAGTCTGGCCAAGCTCGGCGTCAGGTCAATGTGTGTAATATCAGCGTTGTTGATGAAACCAATCAGGTCATCAAGGATCAAATCTTTCTTCGCTGCAACGACTGTGATTCCGGCGGACCAACTCCAGTACTGCTCTAGCACTGAGACGTCAAAATGCAGGGCTGCAAATTGGAGCCAACGAGAGTCATCAGCCCAGTGGCCACGGAAGAGATCTTGGAAAGCCATCATGCACTGAACCGTGTTCTCATGCGTAATTTCGCAACCTTTCGGAGCGCCAGTGGTTCCTGAAGTATATAAACAATAGCAAGTGCTGCTCGGGGTGAGGATGCCGTTAATCTCACATGGTGTCTCCGGGTAGTCTCCAAGAAGGGCATTGTCAATTACAATGACCGGACAAGGCACTTCAAAGTCGATGACGCTGTCCTCGCTGGTGAGAAGACAAGGCGCTCGTGAATCTTGCAGAATAAATTCTTTTCGTGCGTTGGGTGCGTTAAAGTCCAGAGCAACAAAGGCAGACCCGGATTTTAGGATGCCCAGGATTGCAAAGTACGCTTCGGGGCATTTGTCAAAGTGAATGGCAATGATGTTGCCTGCCTCATTGAGACTCGACAGCATGTTTGCGACCTTGTTGCCAATGGAATCCAATTGAGCAAATGTCCACTGATTGCGAATCGGCTCTTTGCCCCGGAATCCACTGACGTACTCTAGAGCAATCTTGTCAGGATTGAGCCTTGCCTGAACTTCCACGAATTGGTGCAAAAGTTCAACGGGCGCATCCATGGTAGGTTCGAGGGGTGGAGAAATGGCAAAGATGTCTGGATGATAACTGTGTAGATCAGGCTGGTGGCCATCAGGATTCACGAGAAGGTCTTCCATGGTGGCGTCGAATTGTCGCAACAGCATTTTGGCTTGCTGAGAGGGCAGAATGTCGCTAAAATAAGTAATTCGCAAGCATATTCCATCGTCATCCCTGGGTTCAACCTCAAGCGACACAGCAAACTCGGCAGCTGCGTCGTCTTGCTTTTGAACCCAAGGCCGATCACTAGCCTCGCTTTCAATCTTCTGGTATGCGACAAGAGTATCAAAGAGAGCCGTAGCTGGGTAGCCCATTTCCTTTTGGATGCGACTTAGAGGAAGAAATTGGTGTTGATAAATGTCGGAAGCTGAGCGCATCATCTGATCCAAGAGGTCCCTGTTCGACCCGACGTTCTGAGCAACTACCGGCACAGTTGTCAGACAGGGGACTGGTGTGCCGAGGGTTGCCTCGCAAGATCTGCCAGAAAATGTGACGCCAAAAACGACTGCCTCCTCTCCGGTATAAGCCGCGAGAAGTCTTGACCACGAGGCCAGAATCGCTGTCTGCGTAGAGATCCCCAAGCTCTTCGTCATTTGGTGTAAATCTGAGCTCGTTAATGTCGAGGTGATTTCTTCAATCAGAATCTCTCTGTTTGTTTCTCTTAGCGGCGTAAGAAGTGGAAAGCGGTTGATGGTTGCTTGTTCTCCTACTTGACGCCAAAACGCGGAAGCTTCTTTCTGCTCACCTGCGCTGCGGTGCAGCACCGCAGAAAGGCCGGTATCGACATCTTCCACGGGTAGGGTCTCGTTGCCATTCAACAATCTCCCGAAATTTGACAAGAGCTCTTGAAGTGAAGTTGCATCATAGAGCGCGTGGTGGATGATTAAATAGACATTGACTGCACCATCCGTAGTCGTAACACACAGCCTCCAAGGTGGCAGATCCAAGTTCGTCTGTATGCTTTTCGCTGCACTTGCTTTCCAGTTATGGGGTTTGAAGCAGCCATTTTCAACATGTATAAATCGGTCGCTTTGCACGCTCTCGTATTGAATCATGGCGTAGGCGGCGTCGGCGTGCCGAACTGACGCAAATCCAGTTCTGAGCATCGCATGGACAGCGACCAACTGCGCCCAATTCTCCGCCACCAACGGAGCAGTCATCTCCTTGTCCATCTCAAGCCTTATTTCGTTGAGATAATGCACTCCGTTGGACGAAACGTAGGCGGACAGCATGGCAGATTGCATCGGCGTGCAAGGCAGCAAATGGTATCCGTTCCCGGCGATATTTAGCCCTGGACGCACTCCGGCATCAAAGGCGGCAAAGTCATACAGCTCCGGCTCCTTCTTAGCTTGATGGCCGTTTTCGAAGATTCTCTTGGCAATCTTCGAGCAGTTCTGGCATTCAACAATGTCTGATGCCGAGATGGCGTAATTTTTCTGGCGCAAGATAGCTGCTACCTGAACAGCATTGATACTGTCAAGGCCGAGCTTGAACAGACTGGTATTTCGGTCGATGCGCTGTGTAGGCGTTTGGGAGAGCTCAGATAAAACAGCCCGGACAGCAAGCTCTTCGTCAGTCCAGGAAGAGTCGCTATCCTCCGTCTCATACTGATCTTCATTATCGTCAAAGAAATAAGCTTGTCTCAGGTGCACTTGTTCAAGCAACGACTCAGAAATACTTCTTCTATCCAGTACAGCATGTGGTGATTCGAGAATCTGCAAGAGTATGTGCTTGAACAAACTCGCGATGCCTGCGGCCGCGACATGTGGCACCGCAGACATGTCGTAATGTACGTCAAGCACTAGCGTGTTGAGGTTCGGGCAAGGAGTGATCTCGCAGACAAGTGGCAGATCCATGACTCCCGCGTCTTCTTCTAGCGTCCAAACATTGACATCCATCTCTTGAAGGGGCTGTTGAACGAGAAGAAGACTATCGAAAAGGTTCCTCTTCTCTGTCGCTGCAATCTTTTGAACTTGGCGCAGAGGCGTAAATTGATGTTCCAACATGCTCGTGTTTAGAGCCAGTAAGCTCTTGGCTAGATCAATATTTGACAGCGAATCTGGCATGTCCTGACGAATAGGCACTGTGTTGAAGCAAGGCGCTACCAGACGTTCGATGCCTTCGAGCCCAATTGTTCGGCCATTCATAACATTGCCAAAGCAGACATCACTCTTTTGACTCACTATTGCCAGCAATCTCGCCATAGTAGCCTGACAGAGCGAAAGAAGAGAGATGCCGAGCGACTTGATCTGGTTCTGTGTCTTGTGGAGAGACCTCTCAACAGTCAGACTGTGTGTGGCTTGCTGGACCGCCTTTCCATTGGGCTTGCGAAATAAAATAGAGGGCTGGAAATTGGAGAATTGCTGCTTCCAGAATGTTTGGCTAGTGCTAGGCAGCTTGATAATCTCGCTGATGAACGGGCCCTGAGCCACGGGCGGTCTCAGCTGCTCACCGCGTGCAAGAGCTTCGACCTCGCGCCAGAGGCACTCCATTGCAACGCCATCATACAGTGCGTGGTGGCAGATGAAGGAGAGAAACCGTGTTTCCCCGTATCGAATCAGAGCTAACGATAGAGGAGGAGTATTTGTTTCCAGAGGCTCCGGCACCAGTGCAAGATGATCGCGGATAGCGTCTTCGAGGGACGGCTGCGTCACGGTAAACTCATGCCAGGGTAGCTCCCATTTCGCGAGTGACACTTGTGCTATGGGATAGCTCGAGCTATTGGTAGCCACAAAACATGTACGCAGGATACTATGGCGCTCGCACATGTGCTGCCAATAGCCTCTCATCTTATAGGGATCAATGTGAAGACGCAGGAGCGACTTATTGTAGTAACTCGTCTTTCCGCGAGACACCATGGCTTCTTGGAGTGGGGAGCATGGCAGAATTCCAACAACCTCTTTGTTTTCTTCTGCAAGTACAGCTGTGACGGACTTTTGAAATCCTCGGCTGAAATAGTCGTTTGCAATAGCAACGTCGCCGCTTTCATGGCTGAAATGCAGCTTCCTGGCAAGCTGCGCAATCGTGGGATTTTGTAAAATGCACGAAATGGATACAGTAGTTCTGAATTCCTTCGTCAGGCTTCTGGAAACTTCAATAGCCGAGAGAGAGTCCAGTCCCAGAATTGCGAGCGGCGTCCATCTGCCAATGTCGTTGCGAGAAACTTTGAGCGAGGCAGCCATAAGGGAAGCAATCGCTTGTTCCGCATCGTTCCAGTCTTCGTCATCCTCCTTAACAGAATTATGCGCAACTGTTTTGAGATAGTCTTTCGACAATTGCGCGAATGTGGTACTGATGGCTCTCTTGTCAACTTTTCCGCTGGAGGTAAGAGGAATGCGCGAAACAGGAACAAGGTACGACGGTACCATGTATGAGAGCAATTTGGCATGCAGCTCTGCAAAAATCTCGTCATGTGCAGCGACATCCGGGTCCAGGATGCGAAAATCTTCCGCCGCCTTATCTTGGACATAAAATGTCACCAGCCATTCTCCCATGGAGTCCATCTGCTTCAGTACCAGTGTCACGGCCGCTGTTGCGGAAGAGACCCGCGACACAATGCCGTTGATTTCTGCAGCTTCGATGCGCTGCCCTCGCAACTTTACTTGATCATCAATGCGACCCAAAATTACTAAAGATCCATCTGGAAGCATCCGGCCAAAGTCGCCTGACCGATAGAGTCTGCCATATTTTGGGTGCTGGATGAACTTCTCAGCAGTCAGGCGTGGCATATTGAGATAGCCAGTCGCAACCTGATCGCCGCCAAAACAAAATTCACCAGCCCAGCCAACGGGGAGTGTTGCCAATCCTTTCGGTTGCAAAACTGCAACAGAAGTGTTGTTGAATACCAGCCCAAGATGTTCAATGTAGTCATCTGGAGACATCTTCTTGACGGAGCAGATATTTGTCGTTTCAGAGGGGCCATAACCTTGCCATAAATACTCATTCCACCGCTCACTGACAGCATTGGTCATCGGCTCACCAGCAGTTACCAGAAACTCGACGCTTGGGACATTGGAAGGGTCAATAAGTGATGCAATGGTTGGCGTGAGACTCAGGTGAGTGATTTCAAACTTTCGGATGACCTCCTCGATATCCGCAAACAGAACATCATTAGATGCAGCACACAGACACATGCCTTTATGCCATGCGAAGAATATCTCAAATACTGAGACATCAAAGGCTTGCGAGCAAGCTTGCAAAAAATTTGAAGATGTCTTGACAGAGTCTGGGTACTCAACTCCGAGATATGTAACGTTGCTGGCAATATTCTTGTGACTGACGGTGACACCTTTCGGTGTCCCTGTCGTCCCAGATGTGTAGATGACATAGGCCGCGTTACTGCTCTTGATGTCGATGGACGGGTTCTCGAAAGGATAGTCCTGCATCGACTCCTCATCGATAATTATCGTGCGTACAGTAGTTGAAAGAGGAATATCCATTATCGAATCCTCATCAGCAAGGCAGAGACGGGATCCTGACTGGTTAAAGATTTCCAGTATTCGGGCATTCGGTGTCGAGGGCAGCAGCGGCAGATAGCCGCAACCCGCTTTAATGATACCCAGGATGGTGGCATAGAGGCGAATGGATTTGTTCATGATGATAGGTATGACCTCGCCAGATTGTACTTTTTGACTCAGGAGGAAGTGGGCGATGCGATTCGCATTTCGATTGAAGTCTGTGTACGTAATGTTTGTTGCTTCCATAGTAGTGGCCGATACTTGCGTAGCAAAAGAAACAGCCAGGCGATCGCCAAAGCGGGCGGCTGCTCGTTCCACGACGCCAGCAAGGTTATCCGGCTGTGAGTCGCGATCCATCTTCTCCAACTTCATATTGTAAGTCGAAACATCTGTCTCCATCGAGCGAATTGACTCTAGTAGAGAATGTGGGTTCTCAATGATAGCTGAGGATATCTTGGCGACCTGGCTCAGTATCTTCTCCACCGCGTAAGCGGAAAAATAGTCATTGTGGAAAGTTGCTTGAAGGACGACGCCGCCCCGAACGGGCTGCACTTCGAGAACTAGCTTGGTTTCGATCCTGTCAAGATGCGCAATCTCTTTAATGATGCTGCCTGTCTGCTTTCGCTGCTCAAGAGACTCTTGGTAGACAAATAGCACATCGTACAACTGTTCTGCACCATACATATTGATACTCTTCTTGACGGCGAGTTGCGACAGCGTTGAGTGCTCCATCATATGACGATTGCTCGACGATATGCTATTGACGAGATCATCGATGGTAGTCATGCGCTCCATGTTGACACGAAGGGGTAATGAGCTGATGCAAGGCCCCATGATGTTTTCGACGCCTTTTACCGGAATCGTACGCCCAGAGGTTACAGAGCCTATCACGACGTCCTGTAAGCCAAGAATACCGCCCCATACCAGCGCAAGAGCCGCCTGAAATGGCACCTGTGCGCTTCCCTCGTATGCCTGGTTGGCCAAGCTCGGTAGAGAGTGTGTGTACGTTGTTGACTGAATTGTCCCGCAAGGTACTGCTCGAGGTATAAGTCGGGGAAAGGGGGGCTTGTTCCATCCAAAGAGGTAGTCGGTCCAAAACACCCTGGCCTTTTCGTCATACTGTTCACGCTCTTGCGACAAGGAGAAAGCGACCATGTCTCGGAATTGGTTCCGCGAGGGCAGTTCTTCGTTCTCGATAGCTTTTGCAAGATCAGACTTGAAAAGATCAAGAGACCAGCCGTCGTAAATTGCGTGGTGCAGGTGTAATTGCATGTTGTGAGAGTCATCTTTGGCACCTTTCCTGACCCGAATCTGCAATGGGTGCAGTAGATCTGCATTAGGTGGCGCCAATTCCGTTTCACCAGCTATCGTGACACAATCTGAGTTTATCGCATCGAATATCACAGAGTAAAATGAGGACTCGTGTTGCACAAATCCAGTCCGAAGGATCTCGTTTTTCTCAACAATAGCATGGATGGCCCGGCATACATCCTCGACAGCGGCTGTCGTGGACAGCTGCAGATCTACCGTATTCCAGTACGCCCCAGGGTTGCGTATTGTTTCAGAGAGCATGGCAATTTGGAGGTTGGAGCATGGGATAATATCTTGAGCGTTGCGATGGGATAGTTCGAGCTCGAGTTCTTCGGACTTGATCTCGGCCAATTTTCCAAGGCAGCTGATAGAGGTCCTAGTTCTCTCACCGTCTCCATCTGCCTCGTCAAGTATCGTTATCGAGGAGACGAGGTGCCCAATTGTCTTCATTTTCAGTAGCGACACGGCTTGGACATCATATCCAGCGTTACGCAGGTTGGAAGAGAGTCCGATCGCTGTGAGAGAGTCCAGTCCAGCTCGAGCTAGCTCAGTCTGCAGACTGAGCTGCGATCCAAAACAATCTTGCAGTACCTGTAACAGCTCAGGCTCTGTCGACTTTTTCAAATCGGCAGATTGCCCCTCTTGAGCCTTTTCTTGCTCAAATTGCCGTTGTAATTCTTTCGCATTGACTTTGCCGCTGGGTAGTCTTGGCAGCTCCTCTGAGAGCACCACTTCGCCGGGTATCATGAATTGTGGCAGCCATTGACTGCAGCTTTGGAGTATGTCAACCTCGGAGACGCAGGTATCTACAGCACAGAAAAGCACCAGGATCGCGCCAATCACTCTTGCAGTGGCT
This sequence comes from Beauveria caledonica, assembly GCA_030777785.1. Classification (NCBI taxonomy): domain Eukaryota; kingdom Fungi; phylum Ascomycota; class Sordariomycetes; order Hypocreales; family Cordycipitaceae; genus Beauveria; species Beauveria caledonica. The sequence goes on along the minus strand of JAPFSE010000165.1, from coordinate 117,860 downwards.
CCGTGGCATCCGCTCGTTTTCAGGGCCGCATGCTCAATCTCCCCGAGCTCAATGCGCTGGCCGCGGAGCTTGACCTGCCCATCAGATATGCGCCCCAGACATTCGAGCGTGCCGTCTTGGTTCATCTTTGCTTTGTCACCAGTGCGATACACACGACCGTACGGTGACTCGATGAACGCTTTATTGGTTTTTAGCTCATCATTGAGGTACCCGGACGCAAGCTGGTGACCACCGACCGCAAGTTCGCCAACATCACCGGCAGAGAGTATATCAAAGTTTGTTGGATCATAGTCGTCAGCTGCTGGCTTGATGATGAAACAAGATACGGTCTCTAGCGGGATACCAATGTTGCCTGTAGAACAATCCGACTGAAAGTCCCCTTGTAATGTACTGTTTTCGTATTAGCATGGCTTTCAATAGTCCTTCTTGGCACCTCCTGTACTGACCAGTGAATTGTTGCCTCCGTCGGTCCGTACATTGCCCACAGAATGCCCCCTCTGTCAGTGGTGCCACCAAACTCCTTGACCACCAGCGGGTTCAGCATCTCTCCGATTGTCAGCAAAAGCTTGAGCTGTGGCGCATTTTCTCTCCTTCGCAGCAGGCTCGCCGCCACTGTTGGCGTGAGCTCGCAAGCGTCAACGCTCGTTTGCCGCAGCACAGCGGGGAGATCGTCCAGAGTTTCTTGACGACTGGCACTGATGAGCGTCTCGCCGCGAAAGAGAGGGAAGAAGATTTCAAAGACGGAGACGTCAAATGTGGGCGCTGCGAACTGAAAGAATCTTGAAAAGCGCGGAATGTGAGCATCGTGAGCGAGGAGGGCTTGCGTGGCTGCCGAGTGGGATATTGTGACACCTTTGGGCGTGCCAGTCGACCCCGAAGTGTACATTACATAGGCATAATTGTGCGGCGTAATCTGCCGTGTCACGGCCTGATGATGCTGACCGATTGCTAGATAGCTGTCGGAGGCGTAAAGAAGCTCGACTCCCGCATCTTGGGGTATCCTGGCAGACAGCTCCGGACTAGTAATGACGACCTTGGCACCAACATCTTTCAATATGAATTGAACTCTCTCTGCAGGGGCGTCTAAGTTTAGGGGACAAAATGCACCTCCGGCTTTGAGAATAGCTAGCAGCGTGATATATAGATCTGGGCACTGCTGTAAAAGCACGGGAACAATCAGCTGGCCGTGGACAGAAACGCACGACTGCGCAATCTGAGATGCCAGGGCATCAGAAGCATCATGAAGCGACTTGTAGGAGAATCTGGTGATTTCACCTTTGGAGAGGTGTTCCAGCGCGATGTGGTCGCAAGCAGGCCGTACGAGCTGGTGCAACAGTGTCGACCCAGGCAGCCTTGTGGGCGACGGGTTGAGGACGGACAGGCCTAGGCCTGCGGCGGCGCTATGCATGGTTGCGGCAGGCTATTTTCGTCTGGTGTGGTAATTGATAGTCAACAAGAAGATGATGCTGCCGGCTCAGACTGCGCACGCTCAAAGCCTGACTTGTATGTTTAAGAGTAGCTGACTTCCATGTGGAGTCGTGGTAAATAGTTCTCGGCGCGTATGACTTGTCACAACGCGCAGCCGGCGCATGGTAGGAGGAGGGACCGCGGGCAGCGTGAAAAGTCATAAACAGACACGCCAATATTGCTCTTTACGACGAGGGTCAGCAAAACAAAATCATGCTATCATCAGCCGTGCAGACGGACGGTACGTTCCGGGCTTCGTTGGGTACATCTACCCTTGCAGGAAGCTTAGGATCGCAGGGATAGTCTGCGGCGTTGCGTCACGGTGTGGAGGTATGTATTTCGGGCAATCGCGCAGATTCCAGCAGGGGAAGCAGATGAATATCATGAGCCAATGAAAAGATTGGCAAATCAAATAATATTGCGTGATCACAAATCGAAAGCAATCTGTTCGACAGTTGCTGGTCGACAGTGGTCGTAGCCTCTGTGGGGCCCCTGCATTGGCGGTGGCCTGTCAGAGCTCAGCAATTATTCAGCGCAGCGTCGTGATTCGACGACGGCGCCCAGATCACGCCGTCAGGGGAATGAATCACTTGACGGATGGCTGGCTGCAGCAAGGGCAGTCGTATGCGACCGGCCGTTGGGGGTTTGGTTGCATGAAATAGGTTCAGAGTTAATAAGAATTAGGCTGAAGGATGGAAAATGCGGAGTGTGATGGACTTGGTATCGGGTGGGCGGCAGCGCGGTGGCCCAGGCTGTCTCGCGTGGAGCTTCTAAGTTGGCCTAGCACTGGCTAGTAGATGCGAAATTCACAAGCGTGGCTGGGCAGGGATCCGCCACATGAGTTGTCTGAGATGCAGATCGAGGGCTTGGGTGGTGGTGATGATGGTGGTGGGAGTGAGAAGGGAGCGAGCCCGTGCTATTTCTCTCAGTGTTGGGTGCAAGAGGGAAAACGGACGGCAGGCCAACGCGATGGGACAGCGAGCTTACGGTGTGCCACAGGCTAACTAACAGTGTACGGAGTACGAGTACGCCCTTTCTCGCCAGGGACAACTTTATTCCCAGACAACCACAAGCACAGGGCGGGCCGCCTTTGTCCATGACGAGGCGATGCGACCAGGCTACGCTAACAAGAGTGGCACTGTGCCGTTGCATACATGATGATACACGGTTGCCATTCGTACATGCATACAGCTTGTGCGGAGCTATCGGAGAAGCAGCCTAAACGGTCTACGAGTCTGCGTGTTCTGCGACCGCCACTTATCGCAGACTCGCTGCGACAATGACACCACGACGGGATGGTTAATCGGCCCCCCAAGTTCTTGCGGGATGTGAGTTTCTACACAGACGCTGTTGGCAGGTGGGCGCTCACCCACCCACTCGCTTCTCTGAGGATTATAACGCAATCACGGTATATACTCCATCGCCTTGGATACCAAAACACCTCGTCTTAGCCGTTCTGGGCATCCTGGATCCAGCAAGCTGCGAGCGCCATCGCAGGAGAGGGGCCATCCATGCAGGGAGGGCTGGATTGACTGACGACTTGCAAGTCGCAACGAAAGAGAAGAGAGCTGCAGACCACTTGGCCAAAATGCAAGACAAGGTCCCACCGCCCCACGGTCCGCGGATTTACGTACAGAGCTTCTGCACGACTTATTAACCAATCTCGCTTTCGGGCTAGTTGGCTTTACATAGTTTATTAGTCCGCCCATCACAAGGTCCTCCTCCAGTGGCAAGTGCAAAGATTCACAGGCGGCCCTCGGCGCCATGGCATACCCGGGAAGCAGAAGCGGTCACCTTGGCGCAGATGACTTGCTTTGTCCGAGAGGGGAACGACGACTTGGACGAGGTGCGTGTGGGTCGTGTAGCCGGCAATTGAGCGCAGTGGGTGCACAACAGTCGCTCGGTGTGGAGTATAAATGCTTGCCTCCCATCACAAGAGGAATCAAGGCCACGGTCCGGCGCTCAAGGAAAAAAAAACGAACAATTTTCACGACAAGGCGGGCAAGGGCCGTGCAGATGAGCGGGTGGTGGGCAGCTTAGGTGTGTGTGCCAGGTCTGGATCTTATCAGATCCTTTTTTTTATCTGATCATCAGATAAAAAAATCGCTCACCCCCCACATGGCGCTGGCAAGAAGAAGACAATGTAAGATGTTTCGCACCCCTCCCTCGAAAAACCGGAAGCCTTGGCTGCAGTGTTGGAATTAGCGCTTTTTTGGCTACATTCTTCTTTTCTCTAGTCTCTCCAGATATGCGCGAATCTCTCGGCTTTCTTGATTTGCGTCTGCGTCTTCCCGAGGTTGGCCAGGTTGCGACAAGCAAAGCACGCTATATGAGGGGGGGGGGGGCACACACGAGGGTCCTTGGTCAGTTCCTGCGGCAGTGGGCGCGGATGAACAAATTACCCAGATCCAAAACAAGCCAACCGAAGCGTCATCCTCCCCCCCTCCCATGCTCCCCTGGATGCGTACTCCCAATTCGAGCAGCTGAACGGCACAGGCAAATTCCGCCAAGCAGCGCATGTGGATGTTACACTGCATTTAAGCATCCCAGAGGGGCTCCGCTTGCATGCTTGCCTGTGCCTTTTTATTTTCTCTACTTCTTAATGAGACACCGTTCTCCGAGCTCATGCGGAGCGCTGGACTATGTCCGAAGTTGCTGCCAGTTATGCCGGCGGCTCCATTGAACAACCTTGGACAAGGAACTTGCGTCTAGGGTCGTCTCAAAGCAGGCGGGACGAGACCGCCTCGCCCTGACAGCTGTCACCTTATCTACCAAACCTCTGGGCGGAGATATTTCCTGTTAGCCCATACCAGTAACTGTTTAAACGTGGCCGCGTGGGGTTGTTGAATGCCGAACAACGGGGCCGCTAATTACCAACCTTGGGAAATGCTGTCTTTGGCACCGGCAACTCGTGATTCTCCCTCCCCTACCTAGATGACCTTAGTGCCAGTAGAACGCAATAATAGTTACAAAGCACCGACTAACGTCGGCCACGGGAGTATGGTACGAGCGCCCCTGTCGATTGGACGGTTTAATTAGGTATAGCTCTGATCCGTGCGTGCATGAAGCTATGACGAAAGAAGAAAGGTCTGCCTTGGCAAAGTGGAGCTGATCTTATTCTGAGCTGTCTGATTGGCTACTTTTGTCTCCACGTTTCCTGCTAGGCAGCTCTCACACCCTGGAAAATCAGCCAATCAGGTATTAGAGAGCGTGCGATCGTAACGTCTTCTTGATTGGATAAAAGGTCATACGTGACCCACTTACTACCGTAAGTAGACTAGTGTGGATATCTATGTCCTTCAAACGAGTGCTAGAGTAAGTCCGAGATTAATCCACGGCTCGGAATAACGTGCCCCCGATAGGGTGTGACCCTAATGAATCTAACCGGATTAGGAAGGAATCAGCGCGCCAAGCCGTCCAATCGACTTGGACCCCTCCTACATCTTTCCCGCCTCGTTTTCCACCACTTCCCACATTCAACATCCACCTCGGCACTAGGCTTCAACTGGACCTTTTCTTAATTCCCTCGTATCGTATAAGACTCTCACTTACTTCTCCTCCGCTTGCTTGTCACTCTTAGCACTAGGATATTTGCTATCTCTTCTCAAAGACTTTTTTTTTATTTTAACCTGTTCAGCAATTGTCGTCTTTCAAGTCAGCAGCAAGCCACAATGTCTCCTCATCGAGAAACCACTGGAGACGAGAGCACCACCACCACCATGCCCCAGAACGGCACTAATGGCGCTGCTGCTCCCGAGCTCGTAGCCGTGCCTACCAACGGCGCCGCGGTCAAGGCCCCCGAGACTCTTGCCGTTCAAAATGGCGCCAATTCGCGTGTCAAGCCCGTTCAGCGCTCCTCTCATCTAGTCGCGGCCGATTTCGACGGCGAATTCGACCTCATCTGCGTCGGCTTCGGCCCCGCCAGTCTCTCCGTTGCCATTGCGCTCCACGACACTCTTGCCGCGGGCAAGAAGCTGCGTCCCGACGGATCTTCCCCCAAGGTACTTTTCCTCGAGAAGCAGACTCGCTTTGCCTGGCATGCCGGTATGCTTCTTCCTGGGGCCAAGATGCAGATTTCGTTCATCAAGGATCTGGCCACCCTCCGTGACCCTCGATCACATTTTACTTTCCTCAACTATCTCCACCAACACGATCGACTGGTCGACTTTACCAATCTCAGCACATTCCTCCCAGCTCGTGTCGAATATGAAGACTACATGAGATGGTGCTCCTCTCATTTTGAGCATCTTGCTCAGTACAACCACGAGGTCGTGTCGGTGACACCAGCGGTAAAGAAGGCCGACACCGTCAAGCTCTTTGCCGTCGAGGCCCGAAACAATGTCAATGGACAGGTGCGGACTTTCCGAGGACGAAACGTCATGCTGGCCACCGGCGGCAAGCCCAGCTTCCCCAAAAGCTTCCCTGTTAAGCACCCGCGCATTCTGCATTCCTCGCAGTATGCGTACATGATGCCCCAGATTCTTACTGACAAGAATGCCGCCTACAAAGTCGTTGTGGTCGGTGCCGGCCAGAGTGCGGCCGAAACTTTCCACAACATTCAGAACCTATTCCCCAATTCGAGTACGCAGCTTGTGATGCGCCAGGAATTCCTCAAGCCCAGCGATGACTCGCCCTTGTAAGTACCTCGCCCGCCGCTTCCAAGTAATAAGTGTTGTTGCTAACGCATGCATATCTAGTGTCAATTCCATTTTTAACCCTGAGTACATTGACTCCCTGTTCCCCAAGTCGGCCAAGGGTAGAAGCGAGTTCCTTGTTGATGCTCGCGCCACAAACTATGGTGTTGTCCGACTGGAACTCATTGAAGAGCTCTTTGAGCGCATGTACTCGCAGAAGCGCGTACTTGGCCCGGATGAGCGTACCTGGCCTCATAGAATCATGGGCTGTCGCCAGATCAGCAACATTGAGCCTCACGGAGATCGTCTGGAGGTCAAGATCCACGGCCTTTCGGATGGCATTGTCAACTCTGCTGATGAGGAGATTCTTTCGGCTGATCTCATCATTGCAGCCACTGGCTACCAGCGCAATGCCCACATTGACATGCTCAAGAGCACTTGGGAGATGCTACCCAAGGCTGTTCCGGGGACTGCCCTGTTCAACAAGGGCGTCACAGGATGGAATGTCGACACGGAGCAGGGCGAACGCAAGCTGGCCGTCGGTCGTGATTATCGCGTCCAGTACAAGGCCGGCTCGGTAGCCGGCGACGCTGGTATTTGGCTGCAGGGCTGCTGCGAGGGAACCCACGGAGTAAGTTGAAGGGGTCAAATGTTCAAGTGGCGAAGAATAATAATACTAATCAAGGACATAGCTGAGCGATACCCTTTTGTCAGTCCTTGCTACGAGGTCTGGCGAAATGGTTCAGTCCATTTTTGGAACTGAGCACTAAGACGCTATCATGTCGTCTGGGTACGAGTAGTGTGGCGTACGAAGCGAGGCGAGAGTGACCTAACAAGTGGACAAAGTTAATTGCTACTTTGGAGGGCCTAGTTCGGAAAAGTAACAGTTCATATTCTTAGCGAAGATGCGTGCGCATGAGCCGCATCCGATGGTTCTTTTGCTTTGGGCTTTGATATTTGTGTCAGCCTGTCCGTATTTTGCGGTACGAAGGTCATAGAAGGATAAATGCATATGATTTTCAGAGTTATGAACTAATCATGGCAGACTTTTGTCAAATCGAAGTCTGCGTCTCGAATATGTCTTTGTGTTGGGTGAGATGTACTTCGTCGAGTAATTTTGAGCCAATGAGCTAATGGCACAATCTCAGATAAATCCGAAGCTCGGGCTTGAATCTGTAGTTGCGCTTGGTGAATCGAAGGTGATTGTCTCAGAGCTCGGTAACAGGTTCAAGTCCGTATATATCCGTTGGCAGCGCAAAGCGGCGGTGCGGTGAGCAGGTGTGATGCTCCGCTTCAAATCTGTCTCAGGCTTGGATGGTTGACACAAAAGAACCCCATGCGAGATGGACATGTCTCGTACGGCGTCGAGGTATGTATCCGTACTGATAAAGCAGTTGCTGCTTCTCGTAAGGGTCTGGTGGCATTTGATGATTTGAGTGGGCAAAGCTGAGGTGGAGCCCGCCTCAAGGTCCGAGAAACGGACATCAAATATTACTGGTGATAGCAAAGGAACCTGTAAGAAGGCTCCATAACGGTGGTCGTGGATCATGGCACCTTTTATCACGGCGAACCTGGCAAATATTACGTGCGGAGGAACCCCGCAAATAACAAGTCGAGACAATGTTGAGATTGTGGCTGTGCAACACAGAGGATTGGCGGTTGGTGCAAGCGCCACTTGTGCGTTGTATGGGCAATTCCTGTCGTGATGGCGGAGGGCACCGCGGCGACGGCGGCGTAACATGCACCATTGTGAAGCGTCCGTCTAGTATGGTTTACTGGGTGCATGTCGTCGACTCGGCACGTCCTGGCCGCGTGGCTTTGAGGGAAGATATGGGCAGGCTGGGCGGCGCCTTATAGGGCGAGCCGAGCACCGGCAGCACCGGGTCATCAAAGACCGGCAATCAGCAAGCAAGATCGGTCGAAGAGATGAGCCAAGGACGGTATTCTAGGAAGGAGGTGGATGCCTCAAGGACGTGTACTCGTACGTAGACTGGACTGTCGTGGCCCTGTGACGCGGCATGAGTAGAGACTACGCGGCGAAAGCGTTAAAGCCTGGTTAACTGGTGTCAAGTGCGTGTATCTGCATGCAGGGCTGTTGAATGACGGCGAGGTGAGTCACTCGACGCTAAATAACAATAGAGGCCGACTAGAATGGTCTTTTGAATTGCATGCATGATTGATTGGTGCACTCGGTTAACTTGAGGCGGCGAGAGGTTGTATGGAGGAAGAGAAAGAGTGGAGGGTGGAGGCGTCGTGATTCCTAGGTAGGCAGGTGGTTAGGTAACTTGTAGTTTTGTTAGTGATTGTACAGTGATATGCCTGAGTTGTTGACAGCTCGCTTGCTGGCCGATTCTCCACTAACACTCCACCAAGTTGAAGGCTGGGGTGGGGTCTTTTGGTCCCAGAGTTCCTTGGTATGTGTCTAGGTGGCATACATAGAACAATTGTTAAATTCAGTATTGTGTGAGAATGAGATGAAATTTGACTAGTTTGACGCGGAACCTATGATTCAGGCATGCTACACTACTCGTAGACATTTATAGCTTGCTCGCTGGCACAAAGCTCTTGAGCAATTACGAGAATGTATCAAGATACTATTGCCAGGTACTTCGGTGCGGCGCTGCGCTACATAGGTAGAGACCTTCTCCAGCCATGGCGCAAATGGTGCAAAGAAAAGCAGTGCCACAACATGGGGTATTCAAGTATTTCTATGGCATTGAAGCCCAGCATTCAGGGCGTTCGGCCAGTACAACGGCACCGAGAGTCCGCTGCCTCACTACCGACTGACTCCGCGTCACTGGACCGGGGTGGGGGGGACGGAGAGGGCTGGCCGTGTAATAGAAGCCTTCCAGGAGTCGACAGCAAGGCTACGCTTCAAGTCGGCAAAGAAAAGCTTTTCAAGGGCCATAGGTTTACGAAAAAGAAGAAGAAAATAGCCAGAGTATGAATCCATCCCTCAAGAATCTTTTTGGGATTCTCTTTTGACTTTTAGGTCTCTGCTAGCCGGAAGGATGTGTCCCAGGCACTTGATAGGCGAAGCACTAATAAACTGCCTGCCCCGACATGCTGCTCTATTTCGGCCTACTTCTTCCAACTTGGCCTTAATCCATATTTATCACCGTATCAATACACTACTTAATGATAACTACCTTATCGGTAACGTTAACCAGTAAAAAGTATCCATACGTTTAGCCTAGGTACTTCCATATAGGAATTGCACATCCCCCAACCGCCGGCATGCGGCGGACCCTTTCATGCCCAGGTTTGTACGTACAAGCCCTCCTCTGAGTCCTGGGCCTTTCCTCCTGTTACTTGTCTCTCCAAAACGACGCCATCTTCTTCTCCACGCAGCAGTAGCCAGCCCGGCCTGTGGCCTTCTGCTCTGCTCTCTCTATGAACTAGTTCTTTTCTTTTTCTCTCTCCCTCTGCTTTCCCCATCTTCCCTCAGGCACCTTGTCTCAGCCCAAAGTCTAGTCAGCGCTTGTCGTCTCCACCTCCATCCGTTCGTTTCCCCAAAAGCTCGTCCCGGATTTTTCGTGTCAACGTCAACGTCACCTCTTGCCATTCGCAATCCTCTTGCGAACCCAATTTCTTTTCCTGCAGATACCTCAGCCCTATCTCGCTGATCCTCCCTGTTCGACGCGACGCCCACCCCACTGATTGTGCCCGCCGCACGCCCAAACCTTGGCTGCCTCACTGCTACTTCTATCCCATCTGCTCGGTCATCCTCGGACCTGGCAGCCCTTACACTATCATCAGCGCCAACCTCACCCCAGGTTGGCTCATGATGGACAGTCTTATCCCCTCAATTCCTTGAAAGCATGTATATTGCTCCTACGTCTTGGTAAACTACCAGCGACATCTCACCCGCTCTCACATCTCGGACCCCGCCAGCGCCGCCACTCCTCCACCTTGAGTACTGCTGCGCTGCGGAAGCCGCTAATCCTCTCTGTTTCTTTCTTCCAAAGTGACGCTTGAGCCTCCTCCTTGGCTCCTGCATCTTCTTGCCTCCGTTCATCTATGCAGATCGACGGTGAGCGACGGCCCTCTCAGAGGCTGCCCGTCAACCCTCGCCGCCACAAAGTAGCCCCCGAGCAGCGCAAACGCGTCGCCAAAGCGTAAGTCCTCCCGCCCTCAATTGAACTTACCCTCTCCTTCGCCGTCAATCGCCTAACGCCTTGCCCCCCGCCCCCCCCCCCCTCGTCTACAGATGCAATAGCTGCAATGTTCGTCGCATAAAGTGCTCCGGCGAGAGGCCCTGCGCCTCATGCGCCTCGGCCAACCGCGAGTGCGTATACCCTGCCCCCATAGAAAAAGTCTCCGTCTCCAAATCGGAACTCGACGACCTCAAGAAAAAGGTTGAGCTCTACGAAAAGGCATTGCAGGATGCCCTCCCAGACCCTGCCAAACGACACGAACTGCTACAGCATGCTGCTGGCAGTCCGCCCTCAGCCACTTCGCCAATCCACAGCCCATTCTCCGCCAGCAACCATTTTGCCCCGAGCATCTCCGGCCAGAGCACCATTATCAAACCCGAGCCAATAGACGACGACCACACGACCGGCCGACTCCTGCATGACGCCGACGGCACCGCCCGTTTCCATGGCGAGACCAGCGGCGCCACCTTCTTGGACCATCTCAAGGAGCTTATTGGTGCCGTTCTGCCCCTCGCACACCATCAGCAGCCCGCTCCTCACGATGGAAGCGCCTTCTTGTCCTCCCTGGGCAAGTGTCAAACCGACGACTCTCGTCCCCTCGATGAAAAAGATGTAAATCCGCTATTGCTCCCGCCCCCAGCATCCATGGTCTCCATGCTTTCTGAAGTCAGATTCGTCGTCCAGGACGGCAACGGCTCATGGCCGAGCGGTGGCATCTACTGGTTTGGCGACCTAGCTCAACCGCCACAGCCCCCAGTCCTACCTTCAAATCAAGCCTCTTTCGATCCCGATGCATATCGCTCACTGGCTTTTCCCCATGCTGCATTTGCCATCGCCGCGCATAGCACCTGCCCCTGGCCACCCGTAAACGAGTCAGAAGATATCAAATTTAGCGACTCATTTTTTGCGCGAGCCTCTATGCTACTACGGAACCCGCTCGATATTGGCCGTTGTTCCATCCAGGACGTCTCCGCATTTGCACTCATGGCATATCACCTGGTAGAGGTCTGCAAACGCGATTCTGCCTACATGCACATTGCTGCTGCGTCTCATCTGTGCATTATGCTTGGGGCACACCGTGGTTGGGTAGACGAAAAAGGCAAGCGCATTTTCTGGACTGTTTACATCTTGGATAGGTGGCTCAGCTGTCTAATGGGCCGTCCACCTGTAATTGCCGACGATGCCATTCGTATTCCTCTCCCTTCTGATGCCGCGTAAGTCACTCACTTGCATATCTGCAAACTCAATAAACTAACCCGATCTCTTCAGTGGTATGCCACCAGCAGCCGGCTTACGCGCCCACGTTGAACTCTCACGCATTTCCGGTTACGTCGTTTGCAACACCTATCGCATAGCTCCTTGGGACTCTGTCAACGGCTCCGGCGACTCGTCACAGAGTCCTGGAAAGGTTATGTGGATGCTGGAGCAATGGAAAAGCACTCTGCCCTTGCGGCTGCAACTATCACCAGACGGCTTGAGCAATGACCCAGCTTGCGTCATGCTGCACATGCGATATAACCAGCTCATCATTGTCGCTACTCGCCCACTTTTCTTCATTGCGGTGAAGAAGTCGGTCGCAGAGCGCCTCATGCCCCAGGGCAGCTCTAAGGAGTACAACATACAGCTCGTCCATCTCAGGATGTGCATCGACGCCGCGCGCAACAACATCAAACTTGCCCGTCACTTCATGACGATCAACCGCCACCCGAAGCCGCTCCATGCCATGCTGCACTATTGTTTCAGCGCATCCGTGTGCCTGATCCTGGAAAGCCTCGTGTACCCGCAGCAAAGCGCCACCCCGGACCAGAATGCCAGCCGCAGCGCCGACATTCAGTTTGCCCTCGACATCCTCCAGGGCTGCGAACGCCTTAAGAGCGACCCGAGCGACAAGTCCTGCACCGAAACGCTGCATGACTTGCAGATGCTGGTGGCCAGACTGACGACGCCCGTCCACCTTGACCCTCAAATTGGCAACCCCCACTTGCAGGCGCTGGGACTTACCAACAGCTTCCCGCAGCCGCCGCCGCCGCCGCCGATGCCGATTGAGTCGGAGCCTGCTTTGTACAATGAGCTGGTCAATTGGATGGACGACGACTGGTTCATGCACGGCACATACATGGACTGACCTACGGAAATACTTATGAAAACGAGAGTGCGATGACGATTTTGTACACGAAACTTTTGTTCAATATTCTTCTTGATATATACTAAACGTATATCTTCTTTTTTTTTTCATTCACACAACTCACAGAAGTCGCTACTGGATATATCGATTAGCAGCATATACATACGCTGGGATGGCCGAGAAACGACATCAACCTTCAACCGCAAATCATTTTTTTTTTCGAGCCAACACTTCTTCTTCTACCTCTTCTATTCTTTTATTTCGTTTCTTATTCGCCTATTGTCGATTCCCCCTCCAAGCACAACATTATATACATAGTTGTGGAGAGCGTTTTGTTTGGTTTTTTGGTTATACATATCCTTGTCTTTTTTACATTACTGTTGCGGAGAGAACATTGAGCGAGAGCAGTGGCGCCTTTTTTTGGACAGTAAGCCTTTTTTTCTGGGTACAATCAAGACAGCTTCGTTGGTAGTCGTAGAAATAGATGCATTGCATAAAATGCTTACAACCTCCCGAAGTCATGTTTCTTGACAAGGCAATGTACATTTAGCTGCTTGGATATCGGCCGCCCGAATGATGGCGTTTGTCACGGCCAGCCCGTCCCCATGCCTCGTCTCTCTGTAACTAGGTATTACCGCAACATGGCTTCATTTTCATCTTCTTTCCTTCTTACGCCTAATAGCACGCACCGTTGTTGTCATCAAGCTGCCTGTAGTTGGCAAGGACACTGGGGGTCCGCGCGAGAAACGGCCGACTCGCAACCTCGTCAAGGCCAACATGGGGCACCCTCGGCAGGCATCAGATCACATGGATTGACGTCCCTCACGCAGACGGCAAAGCTCAAGCTCGAACACAGGTCCACTCGTTTGTTCGGGGGCGGCGGGGTGTTTACGGTCACGTATTCACCGCATCCTTGCTCTGTATGCAATCTGTGGTATCAATATTCAACTCTCCTCTGCCTGCTTCTTTGTCTCCTCCATCCTCATATCCGCCAGCTGACCCTGCAGGCCCCTCTTATCCACCCTCATCGCCCTGTCAATCTGCATCTCGCCGTCCCTCAGCCTCGCCTTGCTCGCCGCGACGTCGCGCTCCCTCCTGCGTCTCTGCTCGTCCACGGCGCGTGTATGCTCCCGCAGCGCCTTTTCGCGCCTCTCCCTCGCCTTCCCCCGCTCCTTTGCTTCCTCCCCTTCTGCTGCTGAGATACCTTGGTCCCCATGGGGCGGTGGCAGGCTCTGCACAAACGCCTCAATCAGCGGGTCCCGCACGCTCGGCGGCAGCGAAATGTACCGCAGGTCGGCGAGGACCGCACTCGGCAGCCCATTCTTCAACGACGTGTTGTTGAGCTGCGTCGCGGGCTGTGCCTTGAGCAGCGCCGTGAGGTCCGATTTGAGCGCCGTCAACGGCATCTTCAGCCGATTAACGTGCTCCCGGTACATTTTCTCTTTTTCCTTGTCCGGCAGCTTCGCATCCCGCATCGCGTCCTCCTTTTTATACTTGCGCTTAAACTCTGGCCAGTACAGCTTCGGCGTGGCCTTTTCCTGCAGCAGCGCCACGTACGCCACTCGGGGGTCCTTCTTCTCCTGCTGGGCGCGTTGCGCCTTCAGCTGCGCGATGCGCGCGCGCGCCCACTTGTCGTGGCACTCCTTGCGAGCCTTGGTCGTGCGCAACGCCGTGTACCGCGGGTCGTCGACAATCTTGCCGTCTTCGAGCAGCTTCTCCCATGCGCTGTACGGGTTGATGTGGAAGTCGTCGAGGAGGTCGGTGAAGAGCAGCTCGGCATCTTCCTGCGAGAACGCCAGGCCTTCGGCGCCTTCGGGCCAGTCTTGCATGTTGCCGTCATCGTATTCGCCAGGTTCCAGCCCGTACTCTTCGCCCATCATTTGTAGTTGCATTGCAATGTCAGCCTCTGTGAACTCGAGCGAGCCAGCGTCTTGCTCTATACCTTCCTCCTCCTCTTGTTCTTGTTCTTCTTGTTCGTCGACATTGGCATCGTCATCAGTCCGTAGTCGTTTTGCAGGATGATTTTCGCTGGCGTCGTCTCCTTCGCCCTCGTCATCTGTCACTTCGACCTCTTCGTATTCCTCGCTATCGCCAGCCCCACCTCCATCATCTTCAGGCGTGATTTTACTACCCGTAGCCTTTTCTTGTATGCGCTTCTTATCCATTTCGAGGATGGCCGGCATCAGCTTCTCTGGAATGCGCCAGTAGCTAACGTTTTTGGCGGAATTGTATACGAATCGTCGTGAGTATTTGGTGTACACGAGGATCCACGGCTCATGACCCGGGATAGAAACCCTTCTCCGCGGCTTGTCTATCGGCTGTGGACGAGGTCGCGCGGCGCCTTTGCCGTGGTCCTGGCGCTGCTGCTGCTGCTGCTGCTGCTGCTGCTGCTGCTGCTGCTGCTGCTGCTGATACGGTCCACGATTGTGCTGGGCGAGATATGCATTGGCTACCTTGGGGTCAGAAAGCGACGGCAACCCCACGTGTGGCGCATATGGATGCTGTTGCGGTATCGGTTCGGGCACAGGAGCGAGTCCTGGGCGCTTGTAGGTCGACTCTTTCGTCTCGACATTGTAGTAATAGGTGTGTCCTGTGGGCGCCGTATGTTCTGTCCAGCGAGGAGGCAGTGGCGCGCTGCTTGCTGCCGCTGCCGCCGACGGTACGTATGTCGATTTAAGCATCGCAAGCGGATTCTGGATGATTACTCTCCCCTGCGGAGCGTGCCCACGTATTTGGCGCAGCCGCTGATGAAACTAAGTGTATCAAGAAACAAGTTGGCGCAAATGGGAGACGCAGATTAGGAAATCGATGCAAGCTTTGGGCGGGTGGGCTTCTGGTGGAGCTATGACAACAGCCGGCAGCAGATCAGCCAGCGACGATGCGCTCATAGAAACGCCACCAGGTCTGCATATAGCATGACGCCAGCTAATGTTTCGTACATGAAGAAATCAGAAGTGGTGTACTCAAGATTTATAAAGAAAGTTGTCTTGATTCATGACATCTGAGCGCATCTTGTAGTCCCAGCAATGGCCTGTGGGGGCGGTCCGCCACTGTCTTTGCGACACACCCACAACACCTCTGCGCCCTAGCTCTTTATCTTGACACGTCTTTGCGCAAGGTCGATACGGACGAGTTGGTTCAGCTACAGGGTGCGAATTCACATGGTGTAAAAGGCTGACTCAAAATTCGCGGATCTCGAGCCAGCCGTTGAGGTCTGGAAGACTGGGAGGATGCCTCCACGCAGCACTTCCAGTCCTGTCCGGATCCCGTCGACTCCATTCGCCAGGCTGTGGATGGTGAGCTGGCCTTGTCACATCACCACGCAGCGCAGACGCTAACAGAATCAATCCACAGACATCGCATGCTCCTGAATATGTTGGGTTTCTTCTGCTGCTTATCGGTTGGATATGCGTGAGCTGTTCCTTACCTCGTCGCTTCCGAGCACGCAAAACTAACTCATCCATGCCAGTTGGTCCTGTTCGTCACTCCATTTCATCGCATGTTTAGTATCGATGACTTGCAAATCTCGTATCCGCACGCAGAACATGAACGTGTACCCGTTGGTAAGAAGACTTGCTCGACTCTCTCAAATGTGCTGTTTTAACAGGCTGCAGTCATGAACGCTGTATATGCCTTCTTCATCCCGCTCGGGGTGCTCATCGGATACAACCTCATCATGCGGTCCCCTGCCGCAAAGCACGAAGTTACATATCTTTCCTTCCTCATCTCAGTCGCATTGACGCTCTTCTTGACAGATGTCATCAAGAATGCAGTTGGCCGACCGCGGCCTGACCTCCTGGATCGTTGCCAACCCATGGCTGGGACAAAGCCTCACACGCTAGTCAGCATCGACGTCTGCACGACGGGTGATGGGCACAAGCTGCAGGACGGATGGCGTTCGTTTCCTTCTGGTCATTCGTCCTTTTCCTTCTCGGGACTCGGCTTTGTGAGCCTGTACTTTGCGGGTCAGTTTCAGGTTTTTAGGACGGCCACGGGCGGCCGCGATCTCAGCCGTGCGCTCTTCTGCCTAGCGCCGCTGATCGGAGCGGCCCTCATTGCTATTTCTCGATGCGAAGACTATCGCCACGACGTGTACGACGTTTGTGTCGGCTCAATCTTGGGCTTCACCATTGCCTACTGGAGCTACCGTAGGCACTGGCCTCCGCTGACCAGCCCTCTCTGCGCGCAGCCATATCCACCACCCGGCACTGATAACCAAGTTTGGCAACGCGTTCGCGACGAGGAGGCTGGGCCTGAGGATGCAGGTTTCGAAATGGACCAATTTAGGGGCAATAATCGGAGCTAGCTCATAGTCATGATAGATCATTTAGAGACATTTGTGCCATATTTGTTATACATAGTTCATGGAAGGATGCCGTCCTTCACATCTATCACCCCAATCCTCTACTTATGCACTTATTTCTCCTCGGTCTCCTCGTTCTTGGCGAGATCATGCTCCTTTAGCAGAGCAGTGATCTCGTCTGCGCTCCATAATCTGTGGTACACCTTGCCATCCTCGGTCTTGCCTACTGTAGCAAATTCGACTAAAAGTTTGTTAGCATGAACGAGTCCAACAAGTGTTCGAGGCACGCACTCTTTTCGCTGCTCAGCTTTGTAGAGTCCATAGTCTTGCTCAGGACCTTGACAGCCATGGCACAAGCCTCCTGCAGTGTGCAGTCTTCTTTATAATCCTGCTTCAGCAGGCTCTGGGCGCTGGCATTGTTGGCGCCAGCGCTGGTGGCCTTCCAGCCACCGTAGTTTCCTGAAGGGTTGCTGAGATACAACTGGAATTCTCTACGGGGGTCCCAACCGGCGTAGATGAAGGAGACACCAAAAGGTCGGAGACCACCGTGTTGGGTGTAGCCCTGCTTGAGATCGCAAAGTCGGCGCACGAGCTGTTCGCAGGGAATGTCTTCGTTGTAGGTGAGGAGATATCGCTGGGCGGCTTGGCGTGCGTAGTTGATGAGGATGTTGGCATCGGCAGTCATACCGGCGACGGCGCAAATCATGTTACTGCGAACAAGGGTTAGATGTGAAGCGTCTTCGTTGCACAAATTCAGGGCTTTATAAACATACTCATTGAGGACGTAAAGCTTTTCAGCCGAGGTGTCCTGCTCGAGAAGCTTGGATGTGACCTTGCGCTCGGCAGCGAGAACGATGCCGTCCTTGGCGAGGATACCAATGGCGGTTCCGGCATGAGAGATGGCCTCAAGCGCATATTCAACCTGGTAAAGTCGACCCTCGGGTGAAAAGATAGTTGTCTAATGAACGATGGTTAGGCTAGAGAGCTTTGATGTAGCTGTGAGGGCGAGGAGTGGCATACTCTCGAATCGTAGCGACGAGACATGATGACGGTGTCGCGGGCGCGCAGAGACTAGGAATGGGTATATGTGATTGTGAATCGCAGAGTTATCACTGGAGCCGAAACAATGCCGTTGGTGATGGTGACAGTGCAAGGGGCCAATCGGTAGGTAGGGCCTTGAAGCTCAGGATGATGGGACGCTGGTTACAAGCTCCAGGCACGGCCGCCGCGTAGCTCATTGTGAGGCGCCTTGCTGGCTGGGAAAGGTAGCTTAGGTGCGGGATGGATAGCCGATGATTTGCCATGGTTAGTCAGCGATGGCAGCTAGCAGCTGGCAGACACAACAAACAGAAACGGCCGCCACCACATTCAGGAAATCTAGCCTGATCTGTTAGGCAACAGAAGTTTTTGGCCGACAGCTAGCGTGCCAGCTCCCAGCTGCCCAGCTGCCAAGCTGCCAAACCCCGACACCTTGGACGTATGTAATTCGCTGGTGCCTCCACCCAAAAGTTGACTTTTGGATTTTGCCCTGCTCGATTTCATATCCCCCCCTCCAGGAGAGAGACAGCGTTTTTTCTCCTCGCCACCTCCATCACCATCCAGCGCCTCCGCCTGATCATCAAGGATCACGGCATCTTCATCATTGATCTCCCTTTTTTCTTTCTATTTCTCCCAATACTCCTTCATCCTTTATCCTCTTACTTCTCTCCCTCAGCTTTACTCCCCAGAAGCGGGCTTGCGACCGCTGCGTGACCATCTCCAATTCTAATAATTGCTCAGACAGAAGCCAACCTCTCCTAACCCACACCAAAAAATTCCAAGGGGGCTACTGCAAATAGCTGCGCGCCCGTCCAAAACGCGACCTCGGGCATTTCTGCACCAGGCTACGCGATTCATCTTCGCTCCTGCAAGACCAAGATAGACAGGGACTGTTACTCTTCGTGACGCGGGAAAATTTCGCGTTTAGTTCTGCTTAAAGTCCTGCCTACTCCGTAAATCGCCCATTGCCTGTTGGACCAGGCACATAAACAGTAGACAAGCATCGCAGGCGAGTGCCTTGCAAACGCACATATCGCTGCGTTGGCCGAGTAGCCATGTCCGGTAAGCCATAAACCTTTCCACTTATCAATTCCTCTGCGCCACGCGGTGCGCCGAGATGGCACGCGGCGCTGGCGTCGCGCGACATCACGCACCCGGTGCAGCTCTTCTTGCAGCTCATGCTAATTGTGTCGCGACAGGTGAAACCGAACCAAGGCGCTCTGTGCGCGCGACCAAGGGCCAGCACACAAAGTCTTTTGACGAACTCGAGCAGCCCGTTGTACCGAAGCGACGCCAAACGAAAAAGTCGAGAAAGGCACAGGACGAGGAGGAGCAGTCTCAGGAGCCCGAGGAGATTATTCGATGCGTCTGTGGTGCTACGGAGCAAGATGAAGACTCGGGTGAGGCCTGGATCTCGTGCGAGACGTGCTACGCATGGCAGCATAATGTCTGCGTTGGCGTGAGCTCATACGAGGACGAGATTCCAGAGTACTACTGGTGTGAGCAGTGCCGCCCACAAGATCACAAAGAGCTGCTAGATGGCATTGCCAAAGGAGAGCAGCCCTGGATTGCGAGGCGCAAGGCTCACGAGGAAGAGGTGGCAAGCAAAAAGAAGAGGGGCGGTAGGAAACCAAAAGGCAAACGTGCAAGTGATCCAAAAGACGAGCTCGAAAAGGATGGCCGTGTTAAGGCCAAAGCATCACCTGCGCCAGACACTTCTGCAAAGGACAGACGCGAATCTGGCGGTCGGCCGGGTAAAAGAAAGTCGCGCGACGACTCCCAGGACAGCGATCCTAAGGTATGTACTGCAAAATTCTTCTTTGATCCAAGCTACATGCTAACGAAACCGCAGAACGTCAAATTGCAGCGTGTCTCAGCAAACGACTCAACCGCCAGCGGCGTTCAATACACACCGCCAGCCGACCTTGCCACGGTTATATCCAACTTGCCAGCTACCAGGGCGGGTCCCGCCAAGGCCCTCAAGAAGTCAATATTACATGTCTTGTCATCAATGGAAAAGAACAATACTGTGAAGATTCCCAGAGATAGCTCCGCGGAAAGCATGTCAGAGACATATGCTCTCCAGATCGAGCGCGCCGTCTTCGACACGCACCCAGCAAGCAAGGGCCAAAAGGAATACATTCAGCAGATAAAGTCGCTGACGTTTAATCTGAAGCACAACTCAGAGCTCGTTGATGGGTTGCTTCAAGAGGCCCATTCTCCTGCAGCGCTGGCCGTCATGACATCGGAACAGCTCGCATCTGCGGAACTGCAGAAACAGACTGCGGAAATGAAGGCCAAGGCAGAGAAGCAGTCCATTCTCTACACTGGGGATACGGGACCTCGCGTTCGAAGAACGCACAAGGGCGAGGAAGTTGTGGAGGATGAGAGTATGGCGAACACGAACGACCTCCCGATTCCTCGCGGAGGAGGTGCTCGACGCGGTGTCAACACCGATGGAAGCCAAGCAATCAAGCGGGAGTCGATGAGTACCGACTACGACATGGCTCAGTCGCCCAAGCAACATGATGATCAGCGCTCGCCTAGCCAGTCCAAGTTTGATATTTCCGAGGTCTTTTCCCAGGTCAAATCGCCAACTCAAGCCCAGCGCCGGCGACCATCCGCGCCTGCCCTCAACACCTCTGGCCCTGGTTTCGACCCCGATGTTGACCGCCTGCTGGAGGATGAGAACGACTCGCCACCTTATTCGCCCACCGAAGACTCGACGGATCCTGACATTGTCTGGAGAGGCTCTCTTGCTATGAGCTCCATCGCGGACCTTCAGGCTACCGGAAAGCATGTCGGCGGCGCCAACTTTGCCACCTTGGGGCACTGGTCGAAGCTCATCCCGAAACGCATGACTGTCGCTGGCCGCATTACGGAGCAGAGTGCTATCGAATATCTATGCAGCCTTCGTTATAGCAACCTGACCGACATTGTCGTTGTCGGTCTTACGCCATCCTCACCAGAAGCGCAGCCAGAATACAACGCTCTGGTGGACTACTTTCTTAGCAAGAAGCGGTATGGTGTCGTCGGCAATAAGGCTGCAGGCAACGTTCGCGATACCTACCTCGTGCCTGTCCCTGCTGGCGAGAACAACCATCCGGAATTCATGCTGAACCTGGTTGATAACTTCATCCCCAAGACACGAACGGAACCTATGCTGTTGGCAGTCTTTGTCTACCGTAACGAGCCCTCCGAGACCATTCAACCCAAAAACGAAGCTTCATCCTCTCCATCCACACCTGCGGTAGCCAACACACCGAATGCGGAGGGATATGCGCAGCGAAGCAACTCGATACCTGGCCCTGCATTCTCTCCTGCCACGCCGCACGGTGGCTTCGTGGGTTCTCCCTCCAACGGGCACACACCCGGACCGCTCGCCACGCCGATTCCGTCGCACCTCGCGCATGGTGCCCTGCCCCCAGCGCCGACGCCGCCCAACGCCTCGGACCTGACTAGCCCCCCGCCGCCGTTTGCCCAGATGACGGAGGCGCAAAAGATGCAGGCGCAGCAGGCCGGCCAGCACACTGCGTACGAGGTCTTGGGGCCCTTTGTCAAAGTGCCCACTGTGCAGTTTCTGCTTCCCCAAGCACACCAAATGTCCCGTCGCGAGTGGGAGATTATCAAGTCGATATACGAGCGGGAGCCCAAGGCGCGCGATGATTTGCAGTACCTGAGCGTGCTGTTGGAGAAGGAAGGCGGGCCTATCAAGCCATGAGCTGGCTTCTTCGCGACGTGGTTCACGTCAATGTTGATGCTATATTGTAATGGATTTTCGTGTCAGGGTATAGAAATCTTGCAGTTATATGCTATCCATTGCTGCGCTGGGGTTCCAATGATCAATATTTCATAGCTATTTTGTCGGTCGTTCACAAACATCTTTTGGCGCTAGCGAGGAAGGGTGGTAGAGGGATATGGCAAGAGTTTATCTTCGAAAAGAATACTAATTTCATACTATTTCGAGATGTTGACAAGATGCAACTCACATTTCAATAACTTGACAAATGTCAGATACACCGTAGTAGCTGTAGATGTTCGATCAAAATCAAAGTATTGGGATAAGCTCAAAATTGCATTAATTAGATGCTATTCTCTGTGCATTCCATTTGGGCTTTGCAACTACTGGCCCTGGGTATTTCTCTAGCCTCATCGCGGCGGCCAATATGTTGCCAATCGTGGTAGCACCGGATTTATGGTAATCAATAGATATTCATTCATACGTCCATGACCTCGCGTGCTCGGCCCTGTTCGTGGTCGTGCCACTTGCGCAGTCACCTAGCACTCCAAGTGACGTGACTGCAATCCACAACCGATCAAACGGTGTGCATCTTGGCACAAGCACGCATCACTACGGTGGCACCAGTATCACGCTGCCGTTGCAGCGAGCTGGGAGCTGCTACGCTCAGTCGCACCGTAGCAAGACGCGAATTTTGTATCCCTGTGGTTTCTTGTCCTGTTAACTCCCCCATTTCACTCATGAGAACAAGTCATCCACAGACGCCCAGATTTGCCTTTCTCTCTCCCAGTCGACGTCTGTACCATTTGCCGCTGCTGCCGCTGCTGCATCGCCGCCACTCTTCTTCTCCTGCTTCTTCTCCGCTGTCTGCTGCGCGCCGGCGCCCGCGGCGTCGCCGCCCAGACCCAGGCTGCCCAGGCCCTCAAGCAGCCGCTTCGCCTTGTCGACCTGCGTGCGAATCGCGAGCGTCTCGGTGCGGGTGCGGTCGAGGTGGTCCTGCATCATCTCGATCGCCGACTCGCGCGCCTGGTGCGGGCGGTACTCGTTGAGGATGTGGTGCACGTTGATGAAGAGCGTGCGCAGGTCCTGCACCTTGGCCTCGGCGTGCGAGGGGCTCCGCGACAGCGCGCCCGTCAGCTCGAGAAAGTTGAGCAGCAGCGACTTGGCCAGCCGCTTCAGCTCAAACGCGCGGTCGTAGTGCTTGGCGTCGCGCGCGCTCGACTGCCCAGACGCGGGGAGGTTGGTGATGCCCTGCTCCTCGAGAGTCGGGAGCTGGTCGTCGAGCTGTGGAAAACGAGAGAGAAACGCGCAGTTAGTGACGGGGTGCGGCGCGGAGGATTCGTCGCGTTCTTTCATACCATGTACTGGTCGCCGAATACGCGCCATCGGCCGTCGGCAGGCTCCGCAGGCGGTTGCAGATGCATCAACTCCTCTGGGAGATTCAGTATCCTGCTTTGCGGCTTGTAGTTCTCGTCAGTGGCCGTCTTCTCGGCCTCTTCCTCGTCGTGCTCGTTGCGTAGTTGCTCATAGCGAGCTACCTTGTCGGCCGTAAAGTCTCTCCAAAACGGCGGCGGGTTGGGAAACGTCGACGACAATGAGGCGGCATCTTGTTCCTCCATAGTGTCCGTTATGTTGTTGGTGAATATATGGTCCGCATCGCCATCTGTCGGTGACACAAGTTCGTCGTAGCCGGGACCCGGGTTAACGAATGGGGGAATTGGGCTGTCTGGGTCTTGCGAGCCTGGAGACGGCGTGAGATAACCGCCGGGTAAATTGCGGCGGTGAGAGCCCTCCATCCTGGCAAGTAAGTAATAATGATCCAACCTCTTTACTTTTCGGGATTTGACCTCAACCGACAAGATTTTGCAAATGTTTTAAATTCAGCCTTGCCATTGTGCTTTTATACTTTTTCCCCTTCGTTTTGGTTGAGAAACCCAAAACGCGGGTCGAGGTTGCAAATGCTTCGCATACTTGGGTGTACCAATTCATGCATTAGTGGCGGCACTGTGTGCTCCTCGCCAGCTCTTCTCAACCCCAACCAAATCACGATTCAGAATGGCCGACGTGCGAGCGCTGCTACGCCAGCAGCGGCTGTCCCGTCGCATCGACCACCCGCACGCCGCGTACTCTGACGCAGGCAAGCTGCTGTGCACCCTGTGCCGCGAGCAAATACGAGCCGAGAGCCATTGGGAGTCGCACACCAGGAGCACAAGTCATCAGCGACGGGTTGTCGCCGCCGCCGCCGCCACTACTACTACTACTACCACCACCAGTACCACCGCAGCCAATTCAGAGTCAGCTCACTCGGAGGCCGAAGAGCCCGTGACAGAGAAGCCGCAAGTAACACAAACACACCACGCCACCACTGCCCAAGACCCAAAGGAGCAGGAGCACGTGGCCGAGGACGAGGTCGAGGACAAGAACAACACCATGTCCAAAGCCAACGATGGCACAGAAACGCGGACCCAATCACACAAACGAAAGATTAGCGACGAAGACGACGACATTGATGCCATGGATCTAGACGAGGCGGCTCGAAGAAAACGCAGCCGCGGTGACATCTCCATCGACGTCTCCGCCGCCAACCACCGCCGGGACAGCAGCAGCGCCACAAGCAAGGACAAGGACGCAGGCACCACCACCACCACCACCACAACAACAACAACAAACTCCCCCGCACGCCGGGACTCCAACCGCACGCCGCCGACGCTAGCGCGACGCATGTCCTCGACGCCGTCCCGCGGCGTCAAGCTGCGGATACCCTCGCGGCCCGCCACACCCGCCCACCGCGAGTCCTCCTCCTCCACGCCGGGCGGTTTGACTTCTCTTACCGGGCTCTTCGCCGTCACGCCCTCATCCGCCACCGAGAAGCTCCCCCGCGGGGGCAGCGACGTCGCGGGGGCCCAGGTGGTCGACGAGGACGAGTGGGCCGCGTTTGAGGCGGAAATGACCGCTACCGCGGCTCCCTACGCCGACGACGCCGTTATCTCAGCCCCCGCCATGGACGCTGAAACCTCTGCCGCTGCCGCCGCCGCTGCCGCCACCGCCCAAGGTCTAGCCAATGGCGACGGGGCCGCCCGCAAAAGCCGCGCCGATCTCGATATTGAAGGCGAGCGCGAGGATGCGGCGCGCGCGCGAGAGGACGAGTTCAATGACATGCAGGAGCTCGAGGCGCGCGTGCGACGTCTCAAGGAGAAGCGCGAGGAGCTGCGCAAGCGGGCGTCGAGCGTCGGCCAGAACAATGATGGCCCGGCAAGGCTGCACAATCAGCTGCCAGAGGGGGGCGGCAAGAGTCCCGCTGCGGAGAATGGAGCCGAGAAAAATGAAGAGGAGGATGGGGATGAAGAGGATGAAGAGGACGACGACGATAATGATGATGACTGGGACGGTTTCAGATTCCGCAAGTAAAGGAGTTTGCACATCGTCCTTCTTCAAAGTGGCTGGTATCTGTCAGAGGCTCACTGTCGAAAACGGGGGTAGATTTTGTCACATAATGGCGTTTTATTTTGATATCTGCTATTGGGATACATAGCAACAAGGGCGAGATACTGTATTGTACAAAATGAGGGGCAGTTCAACTCTGCGTGTATATAATAGATACTAAAAGCAGACCCGCATTCAAGTCGTTTATCATTCAGGCGTGACGCCGCATATTCATATTCCCATTATAACCCTCCGCTTCGGATCCCCTTTTGTAAGCCGGCAGTCCGGGCCCGGGTGTGCATAAGGGCCGTTCAAAAGAAGAGAAAACCACAGCATTGCTGCCTAACGTATGGCTAGATGATGCTCTCCACGACCGACCTGCTCCCAAAATCGAGTAAGTCGCCATACCCGGCCCACGCCACGTACTTCATCACGGTGGCGAACCATTTCTTCTCGCTCCTGTACCTCCCCACGCCACTTGGCAGCAATCCACTGCCTTAGACCATCCTTGACTCTTTCCTTTTCAATAGCCCTGCGTTTGGCAACCAGACCAGGGACGACGTGTACAGTAGCCATGCCGGGGACGCATTCCGGGGGTAGCACTGCACGCTCAACCAGGGCCTCTGGGGAGGGGCGAGCGGCTAGACGACGGGACAAGCGGATGGATACAAGAGACCGGGCAAGTCTTCGAGACACAACTGATGTGTGTGTGAGGAAGATGGAGCGGGTGATCAGATCTTCTAGGGAAAGCCGGTTGTGCATGGCTAGTAATGGAGGGAGGGTGAGCCGAGTGCGTCTGAGGCGGTATTGATGGAGTATTGGGTCTGCGCAGAGAGAGCGCAAGTAGTGGCATGCCTGCAGCCGTGCGGCCGAGTCAGCAACGTGTATATGCATATATTCGTGGTGAAGGTGTGGGTGGCGCATGGCGAGGAGGTCTCAATTCAACTGAAATAGAATCAAGGACATTGGGCTGCGCAGGTTCTTGGGCGCCGCGGAGAAGTGCGTTTAGTACTCACCCGAGAGATGGGCAGCAGATCGCACACGTCAAGATAGCCCAAGATATGGAGTAATATCTCGGTTGGCAGTGCCTGTAGCGAGGGGTCATGAACTGGATGACCCAGGTTGCGTGATAGAAACACTGGGGTGTAAGTCAAGCCGCGAGGTCCCAACGTACTACCCAAGGCGTTTGAGCAGCCTTCATGGGCTGGCAGGGGAGGTTGGGCATCAGACGAGCGACAAGTACCTGGTGTTGTCGGCGTCCAATTCCCTGTCGCAACGACATCATCGTGAGGCGCATGCTCTGGCGGCGGTCCAGACGTGGCCGTGGGGGGACGAGGGCGACGGCAATTAGAGACAGCCGGTCTGCGGGGCTGGACCATGAGCTGTCCATCGCTTAAGGCGGGCGGAAGAGGAAAAGAAGGTGGTACTGGTGGTCGACTGTCGGAATCCATGACAATGGATGGCTGCACGCTGCGACTAGCTGCGGTTTTCACGTAAGCTGATGCTGGTGAGGCCCGATGCAGCGGCCGAGTGGGAACTCGGCGTTTTGGAGATGCAATCGCTGTCGTTTTGCTTCTTGCTCCAACGGTCCTGTTCGGGATAACCGGGGTGTTGTTGTCTTCCAGACTAGGCCAAGGCAAGTCAATTAGATGGCCACAATAAGGCGGTCGTCGTATGAGGTCGCGCGTCGTGCTGGGTTTACGCAACCGTTCGGGCGGCCATACTTTGGTGGGACTGCGGCCGCCACAAACACCCGCCTGGCGGAGGGAGTTGACCAAGAGAAGATGGAACAAAGAAAAGATGCTGTACGTCGAGATGCGTCGAGCGGTATGCAGCTGCAATGGCTTCGCAGGTGGGCAAAGAGAAAAGTAGTCAACATGGGCAAGCAAGCAAGATGCTCGCTGAATCGCGCCCCAGGTTTCACTCCACAAGGCTCAAGCAGGGTGATGCAAGACGCACGTCCGAGGGTGGGTCGCCAGAGATGCTGAAACAGCTTCTCAAGCGTGAACTTGGAGATGCCTGCAGCGATCCTTTTGATAGGCTGGTGAGGATTAAAGCCGAGATGACGAAGGGTTCATCATGGAGGTGAAGGGATGTGGTTGTAGAAGCAGGACGAGCAAACGGCCGGCATGTCGTTCGTTTTGCTCTCGCAGCTGGCAGCCGGCAGCTGGCAAGCCAACACGGAAGCGGCCGGCTACCTAGTCCCAGGCAGTCGTCGTTGCGGTGACCAGGTGGTGGTACCTGCGTCTTCGCTGCGCTGCACAGTAAGAGTACAAGTCACGGTGGAGAGTATATCAGGCAACCGTTTTTCGAGGCCCTGCAGCTTCAAACAAGGAATCGATGAGCAAGAAAATCTGGCATCGCGCGGGGAGCAGAGCCCTTCAGTCACCAGAATGAATCCAAAGGGCGGGCCTGCGATACATGACGCTAATAAGCGCTAATGGGATGCAACCCGATTATGACAGCGATCGGCCAGGGGCACGACTACCTACCCGGTACTGGATGGCAACTCGAGAAGGCAGGTGTCTGTCGCTCAAGGACGTCTGGGCAATATTCGACTATGGCATGCAACGCTTTCATGTGGTTTGGGGGAGTGACTTGTGATGGCATTGGCATTGGTGGTGGGCGACCGCTCTAAGACAGGTCAAAGGGGTCATTGTTGTATGTCCAAATGGCAACGCTGCGAGCCCGAAGAATGTGCCAAACCATTATTCGGGTCCGTAAAAGAGGGCAACGAAAAGAAAGCAAGTGGGTAGACTGTCGAACACAAAAGGCTTCTTGTTGAATTTCCCCCAACTATGCTCGGGTCAGTAGTCTTGTTGCCGCGGCTTATACCCAGTCTTCAACCATCACAGCCAGGACACGGGCGGATCGTCACAACCCAACCAACCTACTATCAGAAAAAAAGTTAGCATTCTAGAAGCGTGACTAGCGATTCGGTAACGTACTTACTTTGAAAATCACTCCCTCTCGTCTTCACTTGCTACAGCCTCTTACACCTCATCTTACACAGCCACATGCACACCCCACAGTGAAAGTGCTTGCATGGCGGCGGCCTGTCCCAGAAGGCATTACTGCGAAAGTCAAAGAAACGTACCATCGAGGATGTAAACCAGATATTACACAGCATAACTGTGCCCCCATACTTTGGTGCAGCGTCGGGCCCCTTGGGCTTCGACACTGCAGACTCATAAGCTCTCTTGACCGCAACTTACAATAACAAACAACAAGGCTAGAAGAGGCTGAGAGAAACTACAGTTTCCTAGCCTCGTGTCTTTGAGCATTAGCTTGAAGCCTTGTCTCAACTCTTTCCGAACAAGATGTGCCTTCTTGGTCCGCGGCCACCGCCTCTGGCCTACTCACGCGACCCTCAAGAACTCACAGCCTAACCAAGGAACACCCCTCCACCTTGCCTTCTCGGCCTCTTGCCATGCGGCCATCCCTGCCTTGTCACAGTTCCAGATTATTGCCGGCCAGTGATATCATTGAGACCTTACGGATGCCATGATCCGCTTTGTGCGAGACTTGCTGGCGACGCCATGCTTGAAAAAAGACCCATGGGCTAGATGAATGGCGGACTGACGAATTGTCTGGTTCGGAAGTAGACTTGCCGGCGTCGCTTAGGAATATTGAAATTATAACTATTGCATTGTTATCAATTAGGTATGCCTGCGGCAATAGTACCCATGTTCCGCCCCCAAGCATGAGCGCGGAAAAAAAGCATTGTGATCTGCTGGGCGGCGATTTTTGCGGCGGCCCGCCGCATTGCTTCACTTTGCCGTCTGATATGTGCCGGCAGTGCTGATGCTGATGCTAAGACTCGAAACGCCAGCAGAAAATATCTTCACATCAATCTCAGAGTTGCGATTCGTGAAGTATGTAACATGGGATTTTCTCGGCGATCGTACATATCGATACACACTCCTGCATGCGTCATTGTAGTCAAGCACACTACTGCAGTAACTGTGTTCAGAGGGCTGCTACTGCTCCATGGTTAACTGCCGCGGGTTTTGCCGGATGTCAGTCAGCAATAGACAGAAAGAGCAATGCGACACATGCAGCCTTGTCTTCCTTTGCGGTTAATTCAAGGATTGAAAGACATAGCACCAAGGCAAGCCTCAAATTTCCGGGACTGTTACTCCGGGTTTCACATCTTTCAGTCTTACCATCCACCAGGTTGAAGGAGATCATCCAGCTATTGTAGGCTGCCCCTATAGGAGGTCTGTCGGTGTGGCCGTCGTTTTCGCCACACACACAGGTACCTTTGCCTCAGACATTCGCCGTAACTGGGGACCGGGATTGCTTCTCGCCCGATCAACGTCTATTGAAGAGTGAGATAGCCAAATAGGTCGTTGTAGCAAAGTAAAATCAAATACTTATCGTGATTGAAGCGGCCACGAGCCATCAGACGGCCTAGTTCCAGGTTTAGAGACATAGCGCAGGCCGCACATCTGCCAAGCGGATCTTTGCAGCTCAGCGTCAAACACTGAATAAGAAATTTGCAGTGGGTACCAATGAAAGCACAATAACTGCCCTTCAGACGAGAAAAGGGCGGGTAGAGGGTGTGGGACGATTTGTCGGACCAGGCGGATGCTTTCCCCGCTTGAGAACATCTTCAGCCGTTACTGAACCTGTCTTGCTGCTCTGTTTCGACTAGTCACAGGCCAGCGTACAGAAAGATTCCAGATCAGAGACAGTCAAGACGAATACAGGCATCAGTGCCGGTAGACGAGGGTCAGCGCAGCCTGGTCACGAAGAGGCACACCCCCTTCGATAGTCTCTCTCATGCGGTGTAACCGGAACATCTTGATGCATGCCGCCGTGATTCGTAGTCACGCCTTCATTTTCTAGCCCCCGTGCCATGCATCTTGTGAAACCGCTGGGACCGAGCCAGAATCCTTCCTGTCCAGAGGCATTGGGGTGGCTGAGGGGTAGGCAACAGCCCTTTTTTGTTTTTGGAAGGCGTTCCACAGTCGCTAGGATGGCTGCAGAGCCACCGGGCAAAGAAGTTGAATCCGGGAAATTTGGCCGTCGCTGCAGCCGTCTTGGGTTCGCGACCTGGGACGTGGCCAGGGAGACAATAGCAACCACTGGACGGGACACAACAAAACAACCTCAACCTTTTGTGGCTTTCTGGGGGGATCAGGGTAGTGAGACTGTGGCCTATGCTTGCCGCCACGGTGATAAAGGAACAAGAGTCATTTAACGACTTGTGCCACGCCGGCTGCCTCCCTCTCTCTCGGAGCCCGACCCTAATGTGACGGGCAGGCGGGGGCGAGTACTCTGCTCAAGGTGCCAACTGAAGCCATCAGGTGGACAAGGACTCCTCATTTCTGTGCCTCCGCAGGCCTCATGTGAGGCATCAGGCATGCACATTCGCTCTGTGCTCTGCAAAATGTGTCTCCGACTCACTGACAGCCACTGACGGCCAATGCTAGGCTTCGGTGCCACCCCTCTCTGTCGGGTTCCAGGGCTGCTTGTCCGGCGTACCACAAGAGTTACACTCGTATGCAATGCTGTAGTCGAAATTTAAGACCAGACGAATCGTAACTGTCTTATGAAATACAATGAAGAGCCTTGTTGTGTCCATTTTTAGGAGCTGTAGACGACGATGCGAGTCAGGCTGACAGCTAAAGTGTACCGCGCAGGATGGTATCGTGCTCCGAGTTCCGTAGAGATACTGTAAAGGCTTGTAAGGGAGATGGGGACCGCGAAGCTCCCATCCACTACTCGGTACCGACGTGCCTGATCCGTCGGGACCAATGGAGACGATAGCGGACTTCGAGTCCTGCCAGAAAGCCGCACTGCCCATGACTCGATTCCCTGTTCATTGCGTGACCGCAACCGCGCTGCCACATGAATGAGCCAAACGTCAACATGAATGAGGACAAGAACAAACAAAAGACGCCTCTTTTAGATTCTGCCTATGCGTGAGTGCGGCGGGGACTTCTATGAAGGTGTTAGTGTAGGTGTGTGTGTGAGTTGTGTGTGTGTGCCTTGTTGCCTGTTGCCGGTTGCCTGTGTGCCTGTGTGTGTGGTGCTGTGCGGTGCGAGGGATGGGCTCGGCGCTTTCAAAGTTCGGTGCTGTCTCAGGCCACCTTGATATTATATCCACCAGCTCGGGGGCCAAGAGCCAAACTGCAGCCCTGGCCCTCACCGAGAATGCCATTGTAGACATGCCCGTCATCAGCGGATAAAAACAACAACAGCCCCCTCACTTGCCTTCCTCCTATCCCAAGACGAACCACGACGACCCACTGGGCCGCAGATCTGGCCGCCTGCTCGTCCATCCGCGTTGCGGTATGGTGAAGTTGGGCGGCGCTGCCGTGCAAGATTTGAGGATGCTAGCAAGAGGGGAGGGGTAGGAGCGCCACTAGCAAGCCCTGGCAATAACACTGCTGCTTTTCTGAGCTGCATTGTGCATGCAATACTACTCGCCAAGGTGGTGTGCATTCCGGATCTGTACAAAGGCGTACCCACGACCCGCTGCCACGTCTCTATGTTGTCGTCAAGGACACGCCCCCTTGGTGATTTGGACAAGGCGAGCATCTTCTGGGGGCGGGCTGGTGTGTCTGCGTTTTTGACAATTATCCCGGGTTTTGCTTGCATGGGTGTGCTGCCAAAGCATCGCCTTGCATGCTGCTATCCGGTCTACATGCAGGCATAGCGTCCTAGCTTATATAGATGAGTAAATCAGCCATCTCGTCTGAATTGGGTGGCATTGGAGTCGAATCCTTCTCGCAGACACGCCAGTATTTGCAACGACAAGAGGGGCGACGGCCCTCTTGTGGATGTGTGCCCAAGTCGCATCACACCACACTCAGTGTTCAAAGCACAACGGGCCAAGCAGTCAAGAACAACTTCTGCAGGGTCTTGGGCCAGAGGCCTTGACACCAACTTGGTCAACACTATACACCCGCAGCATTACCCAGGAACGTGTCGTGTAGGTGGCCGCATGTGCGTGCGTGTTGTTCTTCAGTGGGGGGAGGGGTGCGCGCATCAGGGCAAGATGTTGACAGAAGAGAAAGTATGGGGCACAAAGTACGGATACCCAATGCAAGTATACAAGCCTCTTTGAATTTTTTTTTCTTTTTTCTATTTTTGCAGGATCTATACCCAAATGATGACGATTGTTGGCCAGCGAAGGAAACCATCATTGTTGGTCTCGGAAGTCCCACTGCGGGTTGGGCCTTAAGTCGATGCAAGCCAGGCGCGGACGAGTGAGGGCCTCCTGAAGCGGCCGTTTGTCGATTATAAGTATAAGTTAGCTTGGGTACCCAAGCTTGTTCTGTTGTCTACCGGTCGTTCTATATCCTCAAGCTTGCTGCACGGCAACACTTTGTCCAACTCGACTCGAGAGATTGTTCGGGCATGCCGCATCCAGTCGCACACTAGGTCAGAGTCTGGTGAATACTCTTCTTACTATCAACCGGTGAGTGTATAGCGCCCTTTGTTGTCTCGTAAGAGTTGTCTGGAGGCGGACCAGGGGAAAAAAGTTCTCGTTCGTTCCCAGGATCGCTGGGTGGGTTCGGTTGGTAAGTTGACTGGCTGACATGCTTAGACCACTCTCCGGCTTTTAGTCGTCGTCACCCTCCCCCTCCTCCTGTGCCTTCTTGGCTTCGGTCTTGCTTCGCTGCGCTTTCGGCCGATACCTACCTGACCATGTGCTACTTTGAGATGACGCTCTGGAGCTGCGGCTACTGGCGTTGGGGCCACTTTCGCCAACAATGCAACAAGGAGTACCGCATGGGCGAGACTTGCGGCCTCAAGCTGGTGTATGACACAAAACGCGAACCAGACGTCTGCAAACTCTGCCACGACATAGAGAAGAAGCAGCGACGCTATGACAAGATGGCTCGCGACGTCGAGCGCTGGCAGCGCGAGGGCAACCGCCGGGCGACGATTGAGAGGACGTGTGGAGAAATGCGAGAGGTGGCTGATCAAATTCACAACATGAGGGCAGAGCATTATCAGAGAACATCTTCGCTTGGACAGGTACGCACCGAAAAAACCCCTGCTGCACAAACGATCCCTTGCTGTGTGGCTGCATATTGGCACCTGCGCTGCGAGCAGGGTGGCTGACAAATTTCCCTCACAGTGACGAGATGTGCGAGCTGTGTGCAACGACAAAATTCACAAATTGTGGTGACCCCTCACCAGCCGACCAAATTGATCGACCTAAAGAAATATGCGTGGCATAAGCGGGCAAGGCGGCCGAACGGAGCGCGCTCTGCCGGCAGGTCAGATTTGTTGCGGCTTGTCGGCGAAATGAACCAGTCATCTGCCGGGACCGCGAAGCATTCTGTTAATTGGACATGAAATCAACGACGAGTCTTCTTTGTATTCCATGGCTATTTCATATTAGTAGCATAAGCATCAATCCTAGACTGCATAATTCGCACCCGGTCCGGAAAGTAGGGTTGTCCACCGCAGTGTCCCCAGTGTGTGTGCCGAGGCGAAGCGCTGTCAATCGTAAATCAGGAGATGCAGTGGCTGCATATGGGCAACGGAGTGCTAAAAAGTCTCATCTGGGGCAAACAGATTGTCGACAAATTAGTTGCAGGCCCGCATATGCGAGTCGATCCGTCCGAAGAGTAGCCAAACCGCGGCTGCAAAGGTACCGCTCGGGTGTCAATTGGAAGCCAAAAGTTGGACTTCTAGGGCTAAACAGCCCCAGCGGTTCTCTCGGTATCGGCCTCGAGCTTTCCAAGGCAGAAAGACCCCCTCCCGATGGTCTGATTTGCTCGCTTCCCCTGCCCGAAAAGGTCGCGTAAAGGCAGTGCTCTGCTAGCAGCCGGGGATACGCATGTGCTGTGGTGCGCCGGCTTTCGCCTATAATAGTGAATAGCCGGGTGCGCAAAAGTGCCCAGACTCGCCGTGTGCGAAACTTTGTCGCCCAGAAGCAATAAAGGTCGCCGCGATAACCCGCCATCTGAGCCCGGTGCGTCCGTCCGTCACCCCGTGATTAGCCCACGACGCGCCCTGCGGCCCTACCAGTACACACGCCCATTCAAGTGGTGGAGAATGCTTTTACGGGCTTCCTCGAATAAATCTCGCCTGGCTGACAGTCGCATGAGTGCCCAAGATGGAGGCCACCATGCGTTGACGTGGTGGACAAGGGCGCCCCGCCGACGGGATGGCGTGGAACGGTGGAACGGGCGCCATGTGGGAGGAGTACACGCCAAGCACATGTCCCAGATGCGGAAGCGCTCCTCATCTCGGTCGCTGACCCAGCGATTGACTCTGTATGCGTCCCTCCCGACCCGACAGTCTGGTAGCAGGCTGGCGCGCGATCCCGCCAGCCTGGACCTGGGTGTTATGCTCTCCGAGGGATTGGTTGATGCGCGGGACGCTCCGTCCACCCTTGTCCGAACCATAGAGCGGCCCCATCCCACTTGTGCGACTAATGAGCGGTGCGAGCCGTCGCGGCTTGCTCAAGAACAAGGCTAGTGACTGGAGAATTGAGCATATCCTGGTAGACTAACCGTCTCCGCTGGCGCTCTTGCGCACGTGTCCGGCAATTGCAAGTAGCAAATGATGTTGCGGTGAGAAAATGCCGAATCTTCTATTTAAACTTTGGTACTTGCCTTCGTCTGACGCATCGTCCTGACAATGCCGAGTGTTTCAAGCGCTGAGTGTATGCTGTTCATCTTCATCGCGTCCAGCTTTTCAATGTGAGAATCGAGTTTGATATCATTTTCTTTATTGACGAGCTATGATCTGGGAACTCAGAGTTCCTAGGTGGTTTCTTTCGTTCTTCCAGAAGTGGAACATAACTCTTCAACGGGTCGGCTGGCAAGGCGAGAGCCTGCCTACTACAAACAGGGCGTTGGCCATATCATCTATGGCTGCTGCTTAGCGCCCCGTTGGCTAAATTGCTGTGTATCGAGCCAGTGTTGGTTCGTGTGGTGTACAATTAAGAAAAAGTCGAAAGCCGTTTCGTTGCGCCAGCGCCATGTTTTACATGACGAAAGGTATAAAATATTGTACATGGAATATATGGCATTGTACATGGAATGTATGGCCGCAAATGCGCAGTGATCGCTTCTTAATCCATCGCCGCTGCTGCATCCGCAAAGGTTCCGACGAGCGCACCCTCGTCGTGGTCTAATGTCTTGAGGCTCATGGGGCGTTCGTGTTGCAAGTCGTCTTCTGTAAACCAGTCGATTTTGATGCCAGCGGGCTGCTCGACCTCTTCTGATGACAGTTTCGATACAAGGTGCTGATAGCGCGCGACTCGGCCACCTTGTCCAGCGTACCCGAATCTGGAAGCCGATCCTGCGCTGGGCCGATGTGGCGCAATCTCGAAGATGTCAACCATGTTGCTATGCGCCAAAGAATTAGCCATTGGCGTCAACTAGAAAGAGGCAACTAGTGCTGTCACATCTCTGGCCATCCCCGGAGCCATGTACCAGGCTTGGAGGTGTGCGCCGTGTATCCGTACCTTGATGTCTTCGCAACTACTTGCTGCAGAGCCTCATTCTCACGTTGGGCTTCTATGGAGTCGTCGCCGCCGTGACCTTCCGCGAAGCTGCCGTAATGCATGGTAACGTCGTCGTCGTATAGTAGTCTATTCTCCTCCTGCTGCAGGCGTTCAAGTCAGCCGAATGCGCGTATAATTTTTGCATCGCTGCGCGAACGCGTACCTCATCGTATGTGTCCTTATCCCGCAGCCCGAGACACGAATAGCAGGCACCCATAGTGACTGGAGGGCGCCGAGGCCAGCGACGACGTCGCAGCAAAAGTTACAGCGACCGGTCGGCGCAGATAGGTTCTAGATCATGCTAGGTGGCTGTTTAAGGAAGCTTCCACGCCGTCGGACGAAATTGCGTTTGGAGGGTCTCGATGTTTCACAAAAATTGCCGTTCCTGATGATGCACCTGCAGCCAACGGGGCGCGGCGAGCGTCGGCACCGGAAAAACGGCTGACCCGGGAGAAGCGTTAGCGTCGGCGAAACTGACAACAATGTTTCTCGTTGCTAACAGATTTGGGGTTCGAACTCTACGCATGGTATGAGCGATCGATGACTGGTGATTCTTCCAACTGCGTCTTGTCCTTCACTATGACGTCTGGCTCGCACCCAGCCGAACTCTCGACTACCTCGAGAGGCTGCCGCTATCACCGCGAGAAACCCGAAGAATTTGAACATCAATTTAACCACCTTGTCTCATTTGTCTGACATGATACGTGCAGTAGAATCGATGCTCACACTGCATCGCGCGTTATCGTCACGGGCCTTCGCACCGGCACCATCATACCACATCCAATTGCCCAACCCATCGAGGAGTCTGCACGTCTCTATTCGCCATCAGTACCGGAACTTTCACCGCCCTCAAGAGCTCCAGATCTCATGAGTAGCAGCATTTCTGCCCCCGACTCAGTTCCGCCGTCATCCATGGCCGGCAAATAATTCGTTGAGAGCCCCCAACACCCCGAGAATTTCTTGGCCGTAGTCGTGATTGGGGCTGTTAGCAAACAACCTGAGATGTCGGAGGAGATGACCGCCGCAGTGCTCCCTAACTCTTTGCCAGGCTCGTCCATCAAGACCAACACGGCTACCGCTTTCAACGCCGTCCCGACCACCGGCTGTCCTGATTCTTGCTATAAAGCGACGAGCGCCACGCGCACAGTGCCCGTCCCCTATCTGTGACGCCGGACCGGCCGCAGCCAACCCGTCAGTGTAACCATCCGCTCTACTCAGGTACGGTACAGAAGCGCTGGCAGAGCCAAGTT
Source organism: Beauveria caledonica (assembly GCA_030777785.1). Lineage (NCBI taxonomy): Eukaryota > Fungi > Ascomycota > Sordariomycetes > Hypocreales > Cordycipitaceae > Beauveria > Beauveria caledonica. The sequence goes on along the minus strand of JAPFSE010000165.1, from coordinate 81,241 downwards.
GGTGGTGAGGCGCTCTCTGTCCTCGGTGACGCTCTTTCACCTTTGTCTTCTGAACGCAAGCAAGAGCGCAGTTGTAGGCAAGCATGCTTGCAAGACAATTATAGCATGTAGTATGGGTTGGTCACAAGTAATGATTCCCGAATCGTGAAGCAAGTCGTAGACTGTTTTCCCACGCATCTGTTGGCTGTTGTTTGCATTTTCCTTCTTGAACAAAGACCTCTCTACAACACAAGACGAATATGTCAACCGTCAGCCAGGCGCCGAAATGATATGCGAATAGCTTCCTTATCTCATCTTCCTCGTCCACCCTTCTACTCCTCGCTCATTCAAACCCAGTTAGCGCGAATCACGTCCGCAATCACCCCATGATCCTCCTCCTGCTTCAGTCCGCTCACCACCACCACCGCCACCACGCCCTCCACGCCCTCGACACGCAGCGGCACGCCCCCGCCGTGAATCGCGTACGCGCCGGCTCCCTCCGGGCCCAGCCCGTTCTTGGCCGCAAACAGCCGCTCGTCGCCGTTGCCGTGCTTGCGCCCGACTAGGTACGAGCTCACGCCCCAGCGCAGCACCGTCGCGCGCTTGCGCCGCACCCACGACTCGTGGTCCGGTAGCAACCCCGCGCCCGTCGCGCCCTGGTACAGCGTCGTCCCCGACGCCGTCGACACGTGCACGAGCGCCGGCCGCGACGCCGCAAACGGCCGCAGCCGCGCGTCGAGCAGGTGGCCGAGCTCCCAGGCGTCAGACGCGGTAAAGGAGGAGAGCGTGAAGCCCTTGCCGCCAAAGTCGCTGGCGGCGAGCTCCTCAAACTAGAGATGGGTGGTGTGTGTGTGAGCGCGTCCCCAGACGGAGGGGATGTAGTACATAAAAGGGGAGGGAGGGCAAGAAAAAAAAAAGAACGTACAGTGGCCGGGGGATGCGGGATCGGAACCTCCGGACCCGGAGTCTTGATCGCGGCGAGGGCCTTTTCGAGACCGTGCCCGTCGGCAAAGTTTCTCTTCCAGACTTTTTGCGACATGATATTTTTTCGAGTTTTCTTTCTTTTGTGATTGTCTCTAAAAAAATTTGCTTGCATGATGCAAAAGAACAACTTCAGCGGACAATTGACAGCACCCCGGCGTTTCTCCTCATTTCGAACCATGCAACGTTCCCAGCACCCAGTTTTTGAGCCATTTTTTTTTTCATCCATCGGAGCGCCGTAATAACGGCAGGCTTTTCTCTTCTTACTAGTTAGTTAGTTCGCTGCGTAGTCCGGCCGCCGCGCCCCCGAATTGAGTTTGGGCTCGGCGCCGGCTCCACCGTTTAAAGAGAGAAAAGAGAGAGGCATCGGGTGTGCGAATTAATAACGGATATTGCTGGACACGAATAATCATGGGCTTGGTATTTCAGCTTATAAATTCTCTTGATTCTTATATCAATACAAAAGGCCTATAGCAACTGTGTCTTCATTCTCCTCGTACATACTCGGTAGTCGGCTTTTTTACACACGGTCCTTCCTGGACTCGATCTCCTCAACGCCTCAACGTTGTCAAAACATAAATTGTCAAAAAAGGAAGAACAAGAATGCCAAACACATAACCGTTCTTGCCCGACTGGGAATGATCCTCCACATCAGCTACACTCCTCAAGCAAGTAATCAAGGCTCATTGACAATAAGCAACCGACATCTAGGCCTCGCCGCTAGCTTGCTCGCTTGTCGTCTGCGAGTCCTCCATAACCACATCCCTCTCCTCGTCCCGTGTTAGAAACGGCAGAGACACGCTGCTCGTCGTCGCGTAGAAGCTCTCGTCGAGGCCTGGGTTGCGCTCGAGGGCCTGAATCGTCTCGAGGGCGCGTACAAACCTTTCCCGCTGTGCTTTGAGCGCCTCGCGCTTCGCCGCCGTGGCCATGTCCTCCTCCATCAGGCTCTGGTAGGCGGCCGCGGCGTTGCCATCCACGATCCCGAGACGAGTCCGCAGCTCCGAGTCAAGGCGCATGCGAATCTCGGGGAGCATCTCGCAGAGCGTCAGCTGCGCCATGCTGTCCACGAACCTGAGCGCGGCGAGGCGGTAATAACCCCTAATATATGAAATAACCATAATCTCGCGTGCAAAGGCGTCAGAACCGAGCTTGTACTTGTCCCTTTCCTTTTCTTCTTCTCTAATCTCCTGTTCTCTCTGCTCCTCGGTCATGCCTGCCCAGTTGCCAGGTCGGCGCGCCACGTCCGGACGACGAGCTTGCATTCGCATGTGGTGCCGAAACCACCGGAGCTCCCGCTCTTCTTTATCTCTTAGAAAAACGAGAATCTCATTCTGGAATGTAATAAGCTTGCGTGTCTCACGCTTAAATACCAGATCGGCCATCTCTTGTGTTTTCTTCAACTGTTCCTTGAGGAAGCACTTTAGATTCCTGGCGGTCTCGCGGTAGATGAGCCTTTTTCGTAGACGGTCGAGTGATAACATGAGTTTCTCCTCAAGCTTTCCGTGTAGCTGTTCCATGGTAGCCAGCAGGAATCTTTCCATTGGCTGCTGCCAAACCTTGACAGACTCCACCGCCATGTCCTGATAGACCTCTGGCCCGATGACGTCGGGAGTACCAGCTTGCGATTTGCCGAGAATCTCGGCTCTGACCTGAGCCAGAGTGCGAAAGGAGCTCCCCAACGAGCTGAACTCTGTGAATGGATGGGCAAGCAAAGCCTTTCGAGCGCGAGGCGCCGCCCCATTCGCAGATGGACTGGCCGTTTCTTCGTGCTTGAGGCTCGGGACATAACCGTTTGGAATTCCGTTCGAGTTTTCGAGCCGAGCACGTTTTGACGATGGCGTAACCTGGCTTGCGCCTTGTCGTCTCTTCGGGGTCGATGCCACTGGTGGCGGTGCATCCGATTCATCGTCGGAAATTTCAACGACTGGGACATCGCTTTTGTCCTTTAAGATGAATTTCGGCTTGATATGCAGGAGACAGTCTCGAAATGCCTCCGGAAGCGCGCCACCGCTTCTAATCAGCTCGTCAATACCCTGGCGGCAGCTCTCAGTGAATTGCATCAAGCTGCTCTCCACCTCTAGCTGTATGTTGTCTGGTAGATCTGGAAGGGAAGTAAGCTCCTTGTCGACCTTTTGTAGTCGACTAGTAACCTTTTTCTTGATGGTAGGAAGGCTGGATTTACGTGAGCATCAGTAAGAATCCGCAAGAAAACACAACGGTAGTTTGTACCTACCTGTTCGCAAATGAATCCGCCAATTTCTCCGACAAGAAGGTTTTAAGCTTCTCCACGCCACAACGATGACTGAACTGATGAAAGTCACTTGGCCACATGTCCACGCCGTTCTCAACAAAAATTGCCTCCTCCCATTTGCCGAGCTCTTCCAGCGTCTTACCCTGGGGGCGAGATGTAATGAAGTACCCGAGTCCGGTTTTATGAGTTTCGCCCTTCATGATGGAAAGCCACTGCTCACAAGCCCCTTGGGGCGCCAGGAGATCAGCTTTGGTCAAAACACCAATGGTTCGATTCGAGGCGCCAAGCTTTCTGGTCAAGCCAAAAGTGCAAGAGTTTTCGGCATCCGAGTTCATGGGCATGCTGCACATGATAATGGCAGACGGGTGCTGAATATAGGTCTTGGACAGATTCGTGACAACCGAGACGAGGTAGTCGTCTTTGGCATCAGCCGGATTTTGGAAAATGCCAGGCATGTCGTAAAATGAGAGGTTAGGCAGATCAGGACCTTTGATTTCTAGTGCAACAACATTAGGTGAGAACTTTGCCAGAGTGCGTTCTGCCTCGAGATGTATCGGCGTGCTAGAGGCAATAGACCCCGATCCTGGAACATAAAGGGCAGGGTTTTTGTCGTCGTTGAGAATAGCTATCTGCGCCCAACGAAGAACTTCCTCAATTTCCGTATTATCGTGCATCGTTTTAAATTCCATAATTTCTGTGGAAGGCTTTTGTCTCCAGGGAAAGAAGGGATCTTTTGCCGTGACATCCGATTCCAAGATGTCGCGGTCTGAGGGCGGGGAGTATGTATACTGCTTACGCAGCCCGACTCGACAGGACCACTGGGGGTTCATCGATACACTAATATGAAGGGGGCATCGGGTGCAAGTTCCCTCACTTCGAGGCAGGTCAAGCTGCGCGAGACCAGACATCAAACTGGACTTGCCCGCACTCTGGTCCCCGACCAGAACGAGTTCGGGAAGCTGGACGTCGTGAGAGACGCCGAGCTGCTGCAGCTCACCGAGAGCATCGTTGAAAGCCTTGAGCTTCCTGGCAATATCCTTAAACGACTCTTGAAAGAAGCTACCCTCCTCTTGGGGGGCTATTGTCGGCGGTAGCATGCTTGGGACCCTGCGAAGCTCACGAAGTAGAGGTTCGTTATCCTCGGTGCGCTCGCTTGGCGTAGCTACAGGGAGTGTCAGAAGTCCATTCATGGTGGTCATGTGGGCGATCGATCTTGGCAGGCACACGTCCGGAGAAGTGCGTTGTGTAGAGGAGGGGGGTTGTGAAAGTGAGAAGGGACTTACGGGCATCAGAGCGCCCAAGGCGGTAGGAGAGCGGCGGCGCCATTCCGGGCGTGTCTGTGGCCGAGGCGAGTGAATGATCCGTGGATGATGCGCGCGATGTAATTTGGTTGGTCTCTGAAGTGACTTCATTGTCAGATGGGAGTGAGTTGAGCGACTCGCGCTCTCTCTTGATGCTACAACCACGGCTGCGGCCACGGCCGGGAGTGCTGGTAGCGGAGGGCATGACGGCCCAGCGAAGCCCGGCTCTGGGCTTCTGAGCGACGATAATTGGGATCTAGAGGATCGTCGATGCGGCGTGTAAGCCAGAGCAGCGCACCGTGGTCAATGCGCAAAGATGCGTGTAAGAGGAAAACGGCCGGAAGATGTCCAAGGGCGGCGGCTGTTTTTCTCAGCACATGCGCCGGGGCGATTTGAGGTGAGTGGTAATGAAATAGATGCAAACGACCGTCAAAGGTGAGTCTGATGGTGTTGTTAAGAGAGAGATTGCCTCGCAGTGCGCGCAGTGCAAGCAGAATGAGAGCAGGTGAAAACCGCAAAGGTATACTCTGTCGCCTCTCTAGGATCTGATCAAATATGATAGCGGTGGAGGAACAGGCGGGTATAAGCTGCACTAATCTTATGTGCAAGGCCTTTTCAGTGAGATATTCATGATTGAGAACGTACGGAAAGATCGGAATTAACTAATACAATATTCTCTGAGGTTAAAGGGCGGCCCTGTGAGGGTTTGAAATTTCTCATGCTAACAGAAATTATTGTCGAATGGAGTTGGCCACGAGATGCTGGCCGGGGCTCAGGGGCCAAACGAGGTGGCTGGAACTGGTGTCTGCTCAAGTAACCAGTCACCGCTTGGCGGGAACGGCCCGGTGCTGCTAGGCGCGCCACACAGGCAGCACAAAGATCTGTGTAATGGGGGAAGAGGAAAAATCAAGGAGTAAAGAATTAACCCCCGTGCAGGTGCAAGTAGGAACCATGGAGAACAAACTATAAAGTACGACACTGCTTACGTTCTCTGTTCTCGGTTCTCCAAATGGGTCTGCTCGTCCTCCTCCTGGCATCAATCTACAAACATACTTATCTGGAGCTGGCATCAAAGAAATGTGCAATCAAGGGCAGAAGAAAAGGCAGAAAAAAGTGTTCGCTTTGCTCACTTTTCTAGAAACATGCTCTATTCATGGTATCGATCCGCGACGTGCGCTGCTTTTAAACCCTTTCCAAAAACAAAGACAGAACAAACCAGATCGCAATGCATTCACTCACCGGTCCGTCAGTATATAAGCAAACCTCGTACTCTGCTCTCTAAGCGCTGCACAACCTTGTCGTACAGCTCGAGATTTTCTGATTCTCCAGAATAAATGCTCACATAGCACAAGCACCACCACCACATCTACAGCTGCTTTGCCAAGCCGGTGCGGCTGACTTGCCGTGGCGTGGGCGCCGGGCTGCTCGGACGGCTGCTCGAAAGACCCTTGGCGTCAAACGGGTCCATGTTGAGTCTCCTAGGATCAACAGTCCGCGGTGTCGAGCCTGGGGTCAACGTCCTCTCAATGGCGGGCTTTTCAAAACTGGCGATGCGCAGAGGAGCAGGGCGAGAACGGCCACGTTCGGGAGCGCTGTAAAGCCAGACAGCAGCCAGGACCAGCGATGTGCCAAGGAGGAACGTGGTGGTCACCGGAAAGTTGAATAGCCAGACACTGACAAAGAAGCTGACCACGATGCTGATGCCCGTGGCAAAATTCTTGACAATGTTATCGGCATCTCTAATGACGATGCTGGCAATTACACCTCCAGCCGCCTGCAGCACAATGGTGCACCACACAACCCAGTTGTAGCCTTCAAAGAAGCCGTGCTCCATGATGCCAGCGCCGTCCTGCCAGACAACGCCGCCAAAGAATGCAGCGAGGATCGAGTAGACACCAAGCTGCAAGTTTCGAATCCAAACGCTGTTGTGGCACGGGGACTCTTTGAGAATCTTTTCAAAGTAGACACCAGCAATGCCAGACACGATCGCAGCGATGAGAACTGCCGTCAGACCGACCGAGTAGTTCATGACTGGTTCCGTCTGAAACTGGTCGCTGTTAATCCCTTCGTAGCTAGCCGACCGGCGGCTGAGATGCGCAGGCGGTTCGCTGTTTTCCGTGTTGGGCTGGAAGCCGAGCTCATGTTGGGATCGAGGAAAGAAGTGGTCAGCGACACCGTGGAGGAAGAGAGCCTCGAGGGATTCGCCGGCGGACGGAAGTGAGACGACGGAGACGCCCGCTGTGAGGATGATGAGAGAAACCCAGCGTGTAAGGCCCAGATAGCGGTTCAAGAGCCAGACGCTAGAGATTGCTGTGGTAAGGATCTATAACTCTGGTTAGTGCCATACTCTACCGGGCGCCCTGGACAATGACGTACCTTGAGCTGGTACAGGACCTGAAAATGAACGGGGTCCAGGTTGCCAACGGCAACATATTGCAGCAAATTTTGTAATGTGTAAAAGACGGCCGGCAGGGCCAGCTTCCAACCGTCTCCGGAGAAGACTCCATTGTAGATTTGTTCAAACAGGACGGTGGCAGGTGTGCTGGGCGCAAGCGTCTTGGAGGCTTCATATATGGCAACGGTGAGAGAAATGGCAAACTTGATGATTTCGTGTATCAAAACGGCCGTCGAGGTAAAGTATCGATGGTCGCCAGAAGGGGGCATGATTCGAGAGTAGTGCATAATCTAGAGGCGTATCTTAGCGAACAGTTGAAGCGTACACAAACAGGGTGCCCCAACATACAAGAATCAGCGCAGAGTTTTGAAACGTCAACTGTTGGCCAAGTTAGATTGACAGATCTGCCATGTGTCCCGGAAAGCCACACATACCGTGATGAGGGAGATGTGCTTGGGGATCGAGCCCGGCTTGGCGGCGGCAGCGCGGCTTTCTGCTAGAAATACCATGATTTCGAGATTTTCGTGGGGAGGTGAATTCGTTGTAGTCGGAGAAGTTCAAATGGGCAATGCCTTACAGCTGCTGGAGGTGATGAATGGCGCGATGGCCCCAACAGACTATGCGTCCTTGTCGCAGTGTGCGACGCTTGCGTAGCAAGCAACGCCCGTAACACGGCTTGCCTGAACGAGATGACGAAGATGATTGTTCAAGGAGAAGACGGTTGCAGTTGTCGATGGCGGATCGTCGTAGTGGTATCAATGTAGCAGCGCAATCGGACACTGCAAAAGGGGGAATTCGAAGTGAGAAGCAGGCAGAAGCTCTGGAAGAAAAAGAAAAGGAGTGGAATGTCAAACGACCAAAGCGTCGGAGCTAATCTGAACCGGGCTCAATTGGAACAGCGCTAGAAAGCCAAGAAAGAGAGAAGAAGGAAATATTGAAAACTAAAGAACGAAGGGTAGGTGTGGTTCTTCTCGTTCCTGCTCGATTGACTTAGCACCAAGGTCTGGGGCACGCGCAGAAAGCAAAGGGCCACAGAGCTGAAGCTCTCCTGAAGGCGGAGCTGTCGCAAGGGACGGACAATGTTGGTAGGGCCAGTGGCGGAGAAGCGGAAACGAGCCCCCAATCAATCGCCAATGCAGGTCACAAGTGTCGCGTGCTGCAGATTTGGTACCGACAGTTGTGGCTTGTAGTGGCTAGTTGAAGCTAGTCGAGGCTAATCGTAGTGGCTCGTACCTGTGGCTGGTGGGTGAGGGCTTGGTAGGGCAAAGCGGTCGGTCACGACGTAAAAGTTTTGTGAAAATGGCCAAGATAAATACTTCAAAAATATCAAGGAAAAGAGGGGGCCAACATGTAGAGCACGAGCATTTTTAGTCTTTCGACACCGTCATCCATTTCCAAGGTTTAATACCTTGCCCTTGTCCAGCTGCGCTAGTTACGGAGTACCTGGTCGAGTCCTCTGCGGGCACCTGTCATGGACATGCCATGCCGCATACCTAACTACCTACATCGCCCAATCTGCACGCCGTGCACGGCAAGGAACTCGAGCCAGAGCCAATTTTCTTGACAGGTTATGCCAGCCAAGCCCCAGCCCGTCCCAGAGAATCGGCCCCTGTGCAGATCGTTTCCCCCTGCCATGGTTAGCTTGGGGTTTGGGGCGCTCGGGTACCCATCTGGCATCAACCCATTCGCCCATTTATTATCCGTCAATCCGTATTACAGCCCCTACAGGCGATCGCCCATCGTCGGTGGTGGCAGCGTGTAAATGAAACTCGGGGCTTTGGGGATGTCTCAGGAAGCATACCTAGTCAATAAAAATACAATAAAACGGTAGACTTCCTCAACTCAAAGATCAACTTGCCCACTAGTTGTACACTTCCGCGGAAGAATCGTTAATCTGGGCCCGATGTGTACATATTCGTGAGAAATAGCGAAAATCCGTTTTATAAGCGAACAGGCAAGTGTTAAGGTAAGAGCTTCGGCGGCGGTGGCAGTGGCAGTGGCGGGGTTAGGCAAGAAATTTAGTACCTTAAAGCTAGATTTTCAAGGATACTTCTATTCCTATGTAAATGCCTTTTAAAATGGTGTACCTGTTCAAAATCACTTAGTTAGCATCTGTGAGGCCGTTCACCTAGCAAAAAGTTGTGGGTGTAGATCAACTGAGGTTTTACCGATAGCGGAATCTCATAGCCTAGTACCTAGAAATAGCTTTACACAAACAAACGAAAAAAACATAGCTTCAATAGACATGCAATGGAAGCTCAAAACATTGGGCAATGGTGCAACAAGTCTATAGGATTCGAAGAGCCGCGTTCTCCTAGTGTCTCGAACAAACGCCCTAGCCGTCGTCATGCCTTGCTACCTCTTCGTCCATTCTCCTTAGCTCGAATACCTGTTCCAGCGAGAGCACGTTAAATGATGTAATGGTTCTTCTCGCATCATGTCTTGCATCATGTTTCCACGCGCCCACTCGAAATGACGCCCAGAGCTCATCAGCCCGTCGCTATTCAGCATCTCAGTTCAGTGGAGATCACCTGCCTCTGATCCATCCTCAACCATGTTCCCATCCTAGCATCCCATCAGTACGTTTTTGGGGTCATTCGGATTGGCTCCTCCTCAGACAGTGGTTCCCAAAGTCAATTTGTTAGCAGTGCCAGCGACGGTCCGTTGTCAGGCACGTTGGCGCCAAACTCATGTCACGTCGCACTGTGAGAGCATAAGAGACAACATGTGACTCGTGTTCAAAAACATGATATTGCTAAAAGCTATCTCAGTCTATAGATGGATAGATGCCTGGCTCGCACTTCCTCAATCTCTTGTCAATCTAGCAAATTCGTTAGTGTTCAAATCAGGCAGCAAAGCCAACTATGTTGCACCGTTACCAGCCTCTTCCCAAGGCAAAGTTGCGTTCGTCAATCACCGTGTTCCCAGATCGAAGGCCAGGCATGGTGCTCTGCTTGCTAATGTCGCGAGCGAGGTGATCCCAAAACTCGAGCTGCCAAAACATGGTAGTCGAACCCTCTTCGAGCCTCCCGGAAGTATCTGCAGACTCCTAGTCTAGTGCTTGACGAGATCCTTGAAAAAAGTGCAATGCCGGTTTCGGAGTGTGCTCAGCTGGGTTAGCCAGGTCCGACACCGTCACGCGCTTACGGAAGCTCCAAACGCTCTTCTGCGGCAAAAGCCTGTTGGCGCTGATTGTTGGAACCGAGATGGCTCGAGTCGTCCGATGGCACAAGTCTCCGAGGCTGTCGAGGCGACTGAGAAAGCTTTGCTGGTAAGAAAGCCGAAGAACAGCAATTGTGTCAGCGCCCTTGGCCAGACGCAGCATTTCATCGAGATTAGTTGGCCAGCGCTTCGAGGTCAGATGCTCATATTCTTGAATCCAATGTCGTATTTCCTGTTTCAAATCAACTTTTAATAGAGAAATGAAATACGCACAGCTTGCGGAGATGGATCGATACAATCGTGACAGTCCCGCAGCGGTATTGACGACCAATTCGCAGCTTCCCACGAGACTCGGGCACACGACGTCGAAGGGGGTTTCTCTGCGCAAGGCCTTTTGCTGGAAAATGTCGCCCGGTAATTGTACATGATACCAGCGGCGTGTCTGAGTCTGGGGTTAATACATGAGTGTCTGTCCTTTGAAGAGTCCGATTAGGTACGTTTTCCAACTTACATGGGCGCCAACGACCTCAATATCACAGAAGCCAACAACGAAGTCGGAATCCGCTAGCGGTCTCGCTAGCGGGAAAGCCAAAATTTCTTTGTTGGCGATTCCAACACACTTGACAAAGGCTGCAGCAGCGCCGGGTTGATAATTGTCCGGCTCAGTTTCCAAAGAGCATTGCTGCATCCAGTCGCTGGATAGAACGGACCGAGGGCAGCTGGTACTTGGCACCACTTGAGTAACATATTGAAGATACTGCTCTGATACAAATGCATTGCCAGTAGTAGCATTTTGAGAGACTGCTCCGGTGTATGACCACATGTCTCGACTATGACCGCAAGATGATCCCGATGGTAAGCTGGTCAGAACCTGCCCGCAGGTGTTGACCGAACCAGCCGGGTCATCGCTGTAAAGACGTAACCACGGATTCAAAAGCGCAAGTAATGAAACGGTGACCCTCCAAAAATGCGAGCTACCCTGGTATGCTCGGACACGTTGAAGCCAGAGTTCCATGTTCAGTCACCAACTACCACGCCTGTTGGTTTTGTCGTAGGTGCGGGGATGAGGAGAATCGAGATCGACAATGAGCGCGAGGTTGTTGGAGGAAGACAAAGGCCCATCAAGGGTACTCTATCTAGAAAGGAACGAAGGTGAGCAGAGCTCAGGGTGTGCAAGTCTGCCAACGTGAACCAAGGAGCGGAGGCGCAGGAACCAGAGGGCGGAACAAAAAGTGCAATGCAAAGACAAGAATTGAAAATGTTTGTGAGTGGCAGTCACGACAAGTTTTTCACAACGCCCAGTGCTTGTGTTGGCAGCTGCCGGCCGACACGTTGCCAGCTGCCCTGCCAGTCTACCAACGTCATCGCAGTTTGCATGTGAATAGCTTCTAGACTGCCGGTTATTGATAGCTAAAACGAGGACGGGTTGAGTTGGAAAAAAAGAAGATTTGATATATTTGTGGTAAAACATGCAGCTCCCTAACTATCTTGAAGCAAAATTGGTGCCTCCAAAATGCAAACGCCGGCAAACGCCCGAGATCCATAACAGCCATGCCCACCCCAATGACCCCCAGAAAATTGCTTTTACTTGATCATATATGGCAATACAGCCTATTTCACATATTGGCCACGAAAAGCTAATTTTCAATTTCCATGGAATCGACATCTCCTCCAGTACTGTTACCCAGATCGAGATCCAGCAGCCTGGCGTACTGGCCGGTCAGTCGCTGCAGCTCGCGGAATTTGCCTGTCATTTTATTAGCGCTGTGTTCGTAAATATCAAACGTAGTGGTGTTGCTCACCGAGTATCAGAACCACCCCCTTCAACAGCTCCTTTCGATCCCAGCCGCACAGCTCGTCCGATTTGCTGAACCAGCCCTTTCCGCCCTCCGTGTCCGCATCACCGCCTTGGAGAATACCACCTATGATAGTGTTCAACAACTCTTCGACTTTACCGTGTGCGCCCTCGGCCCCCAGCCGTTTGGCATACATGAACAGATATAATCGAAACTCGTCACGAGCTCCTAGTTGCATGGCACCCGCAATGCGATTCTCCAGATGCGCAATGCTAACCACACTCTCCAAATCTTCTGCCTCCTTGCGTTGAATCAGTGTTTTGATAATGCGTTGTAGAGCATATGCTCGGCCTTTGAGCAGGAACTCGTTGGTGGTATGACGTTCCAGGAAAGGGATAATGCCAGACGAGACGTCTACCACTGGCTCTTCCGGCTCCTCCTCCTCTTGCTTTCTTCTGCTCTTCCTCCTTGTAGACCTCGTTCTCGACTTTGGTCCCACTGCCGTAGACTGTAGAGCGGAAATGGATGAATCATTCGAGTTCCAGTATTGTGATCCAACAGCCCACCAGGCCTCGCTTAGTCGTTGCCACGTGTACATATCGCGAGCGTAGTAGTAGCCATCACCGTTGGTCAGAGTTACGACAACATGGCCTGTCGTGTTGAGATGGGCCGACGTGACTCCGGGACCAAACGAGGCGCTGTGTTGGTCAAATGATGATGTCGCCACGTCGAGGATCGGTCCAAGTGAGACGGGAGGGTGTGGAGAAGTTTGTGTCTTGATATCCCAAACGTGGGCCATGCCCACCGCCGTGATGCATAACAGCCAATGATCACGGCACTCGAGAATGACGGGTTGTGATTCGAGGATCATAGGGTTCAAAAGTCGACGCCCAGCAGGCGACCATATATGGATGGAGCCGTCCTCACAGGCAGCAGCCCAGAAGTTTTTGTTTGCAGTGACTAGAATAACAGCACGTGGCAAGAACTCGTGCCAGACGACAACGCCGCGTTTCGAAACAACCACTTGGGAAGGATCACGAGGGTTCGCATCGTTCTTGGCTTCCAGAATGATATTCTCAGTCGTCTTGGAGGTCGACTCCTCAGTGCCGAGGATTCCTTTCTGGAGAGGCCGCAGAATATGTGATCGAACTCGAGGCACAGCAAGCCTCACCGCGGCGGCAGATATCGCCGGGTTCAGGACAGCAGGTCGCAAGAACTCTGGTGTAGGGAGAACGCCATTCTCTATGTTAGTAAGCGCTGCCGGCTCAACGCCATCTGCACCATTAGTCATGATGGCTGTTGGGCCGCCGGTTGGTCGTTTGGCAAGAGGCTCCTCGGATTCATCTGCCTCAGCCACCACGCTCTTGCGCTTGTTGCCCAGCAGCATGGATGCGATACCCCCTTTGGGCAGCCCTTCAAAAGGTTTGCTAAGATCGAGGACTGTGAGGGGCGCATCATTTTGTGATGTTTTCGCCGTTGACGTAGAACCGATCAGCTGCGTCTGGGGCAACGAGGATTGGCCGGTGCCTGATGAAGAGACTAGGAGAGGAGCAACACGCTTTTTGCCGTCTTTTCCGATCGTGACTCGAGATTTGAGCTCTTTGACTCGCTCTGCGGTTTTTTCTTCCTCGGGTTTCTCCGTCGAGTCGCCATTGGCGGCGGGTCTGGGTGTAGAATCGCCGGTTTGTGTACCATTAGTGGCTGGGGAAGCCTTACTCACACCATCATGCGCATCTCCCATCAATGCGCCCATTCGCGACTGCAAAGCTTTTGATTCGCCGGCTCTGCTCTGGTCTTCGAGCATCAGGCCATCAACATCCTCTGCAATTCCCATGCCTTTTCGCGAGACGCCATATTTCTGCAGCGCCCGGTCGTTTTCCTCCTCTCTAGCAACCCAGCCGAGTTCACCAGGTTCGAATCGAGCAATGACGATGCTACCATCCAAACTGGCTGCGTATAAGGTCTCACCATCGGGTGTCCACGCCAAGTCTGAGACGGACTTTCCAGCAAGATCTTGCAAGATGATGACAGGTCGAGAAGTGTTGGTGTTCCAGATGCTGAGTGTTTTATCCTGTCCAGCGGATGCGATAACGGTGACGAGCTGCGACGACTGGTCGCCATTGGAATCCCCCGCACTGGGTTTCGATGTATGAAACAATCGGGGAGAGAACAGACAGACCTCTGTCGGTGCTTCATGGCCGATCAGATTGATTTCGCTGTCCCATCGTGTGCGCTCGATGATTGCGACAGAGCTGACAGGTCCGTTGACGGCATTGGCAGCGGCGATGTGGTTGCCGTCGGGGGACCATGAGCAGCGACGGAAATATGTTGTAAGCGGCGAGCTCTTGAAAGGAGAGCTGATTGTAGTTTCAAGGACAAAATTGTTGATCATGTCGTGCTGGGTTGAGTGGGGGCCGGGGGACGTGAAGCGGAAGATTTTTATAGTTCTGTCGTCACTGGCGGTCGCAAAGAACTTGTTGGCAGGGTCAAAGGTGATGCCCTTGACATGCGACTGATGCGCAGGCAGCGATTTGAGCTTTTCGAAAGTGTAGCCCGACCAGACCACGACTTTGGAGTCCAGACCGACCGACACGAGTATCGACGAGTCGTACGACCAAGCGAGGTCCTGGATGTCATTCTCGTGACCAATCAGTCGCTTGTACGTCTTCCAGTTCTCGACGGGCGGCGGCTCGTCGGAGCCAAAGGTGGCGGGTGGCGGGCCCTTGTCGAGGTGGTAGACGCAGATGAGCTTGTCGTCGGCGCCGCTGGCCAGATACTTGCCATTGGGGCTGAAGCGCACCGAGTGGATGGTGCCGAGGTGGTGACTCATGTGGCAGAGCTGTCGCGGCTTAGTGTAGGACGGGTCGCGGGAGTTGTAGATGGCCTCGGTGGACCAGATGCGGACATGGCCGTCGCCGCCGGCGGTCGCGAGTCGCTTGCCATCGGGCGAGACATGGCAGCTGTAGACTTCAAAGTCCTTTTGCTCGCCGCTGTGGCTCAGCCACGACGGCTTGATGAGGAGCATGCTGGTAACGGTGCCCACATGCGCTTATGATGCTTGTCGATGGCAAAAAGGATGGTCTGGCGATGAGTTTGGGGGGGTGGTGGTGGTGGAGGGTGTTTGAGCTTGGTCGCTTGGTCTTCTTTCTATTGGTGCTGGTTGGCGACGCGCGGGCGCGTTAGACAGCCCTTCCAGCGTGTTCTGCTTTTTTGGCAGCCCAGAGCTAATTACAGCCAGCCAACCGGCCAATTTCAAGGGAGCGGAACAACCTTGATGCGCCAGTCATGATTTGGGCATGATTAAGCTTGTCTTGGATTTATTCATCCCAGTTTCTACTCAGATGAAATGGTTCTCTAGGTACGAATTGACGTCGTCGTGAACAGAGTACAGTGGCATTGTTCAGGAGAGGCAGCGCCTCTGGAAACTCTCTTCGGATGAATCGAAAAATCCGCCTGATATGTATTTATTTCTGCGTTGACAGCTATTTTTAGTATTCAAAACCTCGAGTCCATCCATCAGTCCAAGTCACAATGCTCCAGGCGCCGTGGCTGAAAAAACAGTCATTAAAAATGCAACGCTTCCCATTTCAATCAGTTTCCATGCAAACGTTTTCTTTATTCCGAATCCGACAATTTCTCCCATGTCAGGAATGCTTCTCCACCGACAATTGCATCCTCATTCATGCAACGATCGCCGTCGCAATGGCAGCCATGTGATGATGATTCATCGAGTCTTCCGCCGTCGCCAGCGGTTTCAGGTCTTGATAGCTTTTTAGCAGCCTATATCTCGTCACAGCCGTCGCATTGGCTTTGATGCGCTCAACAAGCTCCTCGTCAGCCTCCTGGATGGTTTTGATCATCCCCGCCAAGCCATTCCAGTCGACCACGTTCTTGGCGGCCGGGTTCCAGGCGCTAGCGGCAGCGCACACGCAATTCATTTCAAATTCAAGGATTTTGCGATATTGCCGTGATATTTGGCCATGCATGGTATCTTGCTGCGACCGAAACTTGGCATCGTCGCGCCAGCTTCCCGGCGTCAAAAGGGAAGCGAGTGTCATGTAAAAGTCTATCCGACCGAGGACGTGCGAAAGTCCGGTATACATGTAATCGAGTCGTAAAATAGGATCCAGCAACAGCTATATGGACGAGGCACGAACTGACATTAGCAGACTGCACTCTGCAACTGCACATTATGGGTTGGGGGAGCAGGTGCTATAACTACATACCGGTGTCATAGTGCATATGCCGGCCCACGCAACCGCCGAGGACATGTACACGGGTACCACGGCGTCAATCGCCGTTTTCGCAGCATCAATTGTCGCGCGCGCCTGCGACTCGCCCTGCTCTGTCCGCGAGCCCCTCCTCTTGGCGAGGCCAGCGCTCATGATCTCCTGCAGCAGCCGCAGACGGTCATCATCGGACCGCCCACGGAAATTCATGCTCATGCCTCCCGTCTTCATGTGGTTCGGGAGCTCCTGCGAGACGATGGACTCGTACGCCAGGACGAGTCCTGCGGTGGACGGGCCGTCGCGGAGGCTATCGTACGCTGCATTCCAGAGGCTGAGAGAGATGCTGGCTTCGCGGGCCGCCGCGGCCGCAAGACTGGAGAGTGAATTGCGCGGAGAGCTGCTCGTTCTACGTCGTGAGAAGCTGTGATGGCTGTTGCCCGAGTCGTGACTACCATGTGAGGAGGATCGCGGGGAGATGAGGCTCATGCTGCCCGCACGCAGCCGACCCACGAACTTGCGGATGGGGTTATGTTCCGAGTCCGCTGCCATGGTGTGCTGTGTTTCATGGAGAAGGCGAATATGGTGGAATTCGCAGTATGGTGCTTTCGTTGGCTGGTTTGGCGAATATGCGTTGCAGTTGCAATGAGACTGGCAACTGACTATCAGCCAAGCTAAGCTCGCCGGGACCGGGGCGGAAATAGCCCCAAAGCTGCACCTCAATGGTGCTGCGTCGGCAGGCAACTGTCGAAACGGCGAGAAACAAAACAAGGCTCAAATGGTCCAAGATAGGATGAAATCAAGGAATCAACTTCAGGGTCTTTTGGTGGGCGGCGCTGATCTTTTCCTGTCACCGGGGGCAGTGATTGTCTAAGTGGGCTTGCAGGGCGGCAACCGAGGGCGGGATGAGAGCGCGTAGACACAGTGACTTTTGATCGAATAGTCATGTATGTTGGTAGATGCAAAAGCTTGGAGGAGCAAGATTCCTGCTGCCTGTTGGGGCGGGTGTCTGTATCTTTTTCGTCGGAGCCGTTTCTGGCCGGTGTGGCTTGCATAGCTAGTTAATCAAAACGAGAGGGTGCTCCAACTGAGGCTGACCGTACTGCAGTTCGGCGACACCCTCGGCCACGTCTGGCATGAAGGAAAACTAGCGGGGGGAGTTGGTGTCCTGTTACGGTGTCAATTGTCTAGTCACAGTGCTCAGCTTGTCGTATTGATTTGTCTGGCTTGGCAAACCACCAGCTGGGCGCATGCAGCGCCGGCCATAACTCCGTTAGTCCGTGAATGACGCTTCTTTCCGTCGGCGGGACACTGCGTCATGGCTTCGAGACCGAGCTGAACCGCCAAAATTTCCGTCGATTAGACAGCGAGCGCCCGAAATAAGTACCACGACTCACGAATATGGCACAATTCCCCCAGAGAAGCAGATCTAGCAATTTGCAGAGCTTCAGTCAGTTGCCCCTGTTGGTTACATGACCCCTCCCAGGCAGCTAAATGGAGGTATTGTGTCTCTTTGGGCGCGATTTCTGTGTTTCCCGGACTGCCGGGTTCCTCCACTGAGATACGCTGGCCAGTTTGATTCCGCGGCGGGACTGGCCTTCTAAGAAGGTTTTGGGGGGGGGATCTTTGTAGTGGCGGGCTACTTAGTCTTAGCCTTACATATCGAACGAGTAACGTTATTTGAGGTACTGGTGGTTGGTGGCATCCGTCAAGGTTTCGTCATGCGATGGACTGTATTCTTGGCCCGGCGTCCTAATTACTGCTTCCGTCCACGCCTGGCCTCCATCGCCCGACCCTCCCCGCCCTCTGCTCGTACACTTTTAACGTTGGTAAGTTGCCGGGCGTCGTGGAATGTGCTTTGGTGGCGGAGATGGTCATCGGCTGCGACGAGTACGAGACACGAGGTTGATTTTCAAGCGAGCTGATAGGCTACAATTCGAGGGGCATTCGATCATGACTACCAAACGGTGATGAGATAAGTGAAGACTGGCAGCCCTCGGTATTTTTCGTCCCTGTGCTTCATTTACCGCGCGCTCCGGAGGGAACAGGGAAACGTCGTCCATTCTTGCATCATGTCCCCGTCCGCCAACGCGCGCTCGATGCGGGATGAGGCGGTAGACATACCGGTATGTCTCGGTCTTTTATGCAAGAAAGCATGCGGGTCACTTTGTTGTCGGAGAAATTGCTGATCGCTCGCATTTGCCCCCCGACCGCTCAAAGATAACCGCAAGTGCAGCTTGGCGGGTAAAGAAAAAAAGGCTTTTTGACTCGTAACGGGTTGCAGAGGAGGGGAGAGTTGACGCCCACACCGCCGTTGCAATCAGATCCGCTTGCATTTCGCCCTGTCCTGTCTATCGAACTGCAGAGTCCGAGATGAGGGGCGCTGGAGCCCGCTGGATGGCAGTCTTAAGGTTCAAAGCACCGCTTATTCTTGACCCTTTACCTCCTCGGTGCTACTAATAAATAGTTAGTAAGTTAGTAGTCATTACAGGTGCAGCAGAGCAGATTGGCTAGCTCCCAGTCTACGACAATCTTGCCACTCTCCATCACGGTAACAGGACGGAGCCGTGTTTACCGCAGCAAACTAGCTGGCGTAGCGATCGTACTGCAGCCAGATGATGACCAAACTAGAAACAAAAAACTAATCCCCAGGTTCTGATTTTTACAAAGTTAATCTTGCTAATTGGTGCAGCGTAATGTTCAAAATGCCACATTGGAACATCGCCACGCAAAATTCGCTGTTGCCATGGCAGCGGCCGCCCATAACGAGGGGCAAAATCACAACGCACTGGACGGCCCAGAGATGTGCGAGCCGCAATGATTTGTTTATTGATGAGAGGGAACTCTGCAAGTCTTGCCTTGTTTAGTCGATGGGGCCTAAGTTACGCGGGACTGACCAACGGCGATGACCCCCAGACAAGCGCTACTGGCCGATGACAGTTCAGCAGAAGCTCTTCCAGTCTGATTCGGACAAGCTGTAGGAAGCTGGGCATCTGGAGCTGGAGCTGGAGCTCAACTAGGTAGGTAAGCTACCTAGGTATCAGTTTATTCGTTGACTGGGCGAGGCAAGCACTGCGGTCGGTGGTTGAGTGAGGCAGTCACTGCAGTGACTGGTCCCTCTCGCTGGAGCCATACAAAACAGAGTTTGCCAACGAATAAAAAGCCAAGCTCCCCTCACTCCATGCAAAGCTCGTAGCTACACCTGCACATCCCACCTGCAAAACATTACCCCGCACCACGAAAGAACCTTCAATTCAAATCACAATGTCTAACCCCAAGGTCTTTTTCGATGTCTCTGCCAACGGAGGTAATGTCAATTCGCACGCTCCACGGCAGGGCTTAGCTAACCAGTTTCTTTCGTTTTCAGAGCCCCTCGGCAAGATCGTCATGGAGCTCCGCAAGGACGTTGTTCCCAAGACGGCCGAGAACTTCCGCGCTCTTTGCACCGGCGAGAAGGGATACGGATTCAAGGGCTCTTCCTTCCACCGCGTCATCCCCGGCTTCATGTGCCAGGGCGGTGATTTCACGAACCACAACGCAAGTTTTTCATGGGCACTGCCGACAAGATTGACATACTAATGCCACACAACAGGGCACTGGTGGCAAGTCCATCTACGGCGAGAAGTTCGCTGACGAGAACTTTAATCTGAAGCACACTGGTGCCGGTATTCTTTCCATGGCCAACGCCGGCCCCAACACGTTTGTCTCTCTACCAACACCACGTTGCATCATGGCCGCTGACTTTACGTGACTAGCAACGGCTCCCAGTTTTTCCTCTGCACTGCCACCACTGGCTGGTTGGACGGAAAGCACGTTGTGTTTGGCAAGGTTGTCGACGGCCTGGATGTTGTCAAGAAGGTTGAGAAGTTTGGTAGCGATTCGGGAAAGACCTCCAAGAAGATCGTCATTGACGCCTCTGGAGAGTGCTAAAGGATTTCAGCCAACAGGTGGCCAGGTCATGAGGGGCCGCGTGCCCTGTTGCGACTATTTTGGAGCCAAAATACAAAATTGACATTAGCAGCATGTCTCGAGAATAAATTCTGCCAACTATTTGCTACGACATGCCTCGTGTTGAATGGTTCTCGAGCTACATAGCTTGGTACCTTGTTACCCCTCATCCCATCCGAGTGAGAAGCAAGCTAAAAATTACCTCTGCTTGGCTTCTGTGCCTGTTCCACTTTTCCGCGCCGTAGTCATAGAAGTACCCTCGAAGCAGGGAAAGCAAAGTTATGAGGGTTTAAATAGTCGACTAGATACTTATAGATGTTGCTCTTGGAGCTAGACAACCCCATTATTCGGTTGTTTCCCGCACGTAGTCGCGTATTGCGGCCCTGGTGATGTGAATTACCTGAGGCACGTTTGTTGTGCAAGTGAGAACCCCCGTCACTATTGCGCTAGCGTCAGCCACTCCGGCCGCCACCCTACAAAAGGACAACCACAAAGGTCGGCTTGAACAAAGGACCAGACAAGGGGAAAGGCCCAAACGATAAAAGGGCCAGACGATAAAAGGACCAGACGATAGAAGGACCAGACAAGAAAAAAGGCTCCTATCCCTGTCCAGTTGCGCACCGCCAAAAGAGCCATTAATAGTCATGAGTCGCTTTTTGGACTAACTCGAACTAACTACCTACACTACGCCACGGGTTGAAGTAATGATAATCAAAACACCGCACTCACATCGTAATACTCGAAGCGTCATCATCATCGAACAACGTACAGTAGTCAAAGATCAGTGGTAGGACCTAGGTTGTATACATTCTTTTTCTTAGAGGTACTATTGTGGTGGTGCTGCGTCTAAAAGGTACATGCCAGTGTTGGTTTGGCAATTGAATTACACCCATTCCGCCGACGAAACAAAAGCTTTTGCCAAGTTGAGGGGCTTTCGGGTACCCGGGCACTTTTCAACAGATTCACAGTAAAGGGGTATCTGGCAGTTCAAGAGCGAATGGAGAGAATAATATTCGATTTTTAAACTAGTAAGAGCAGATGGTGCTCGACCACGTTCAAACTGCTTCAAGTCTACTCCAAATTGGGTATTTGGGCAACAGCAGCGTAAAAACGAGGCCGGTTAGGTTTGGATGAACAAGGCAACAAAAATAGGCATCTATCTGGCCCTGGGTCCAGCAGGCGCCGAAGCAGAGCCTTTCACGCTCCTTCACCTAACGCGGACCCCTTCTTTCAAGGCTCACGGGTCCCCCACGTTTGACGATTGACCTTTGGTAGCGGCCTCGATGAGCTCGACGTACGCCTCGCGCAAGCCCTGCAGCGCCCTTTTGGTGCCCCGGAGCTCCGTATCCCGACCCTTGAGCGCGTCGCCGGCGACGGCCGCCGCCGCCAGGCCCTCCCGCAGCGTGGCATTTTCGTTGCGAGCCTCGTGCAGCCGTGCCTGGAGTCGCCGGTTCTGGGCGTGCAGGATGCAATTGTCCTCGTTGGCGACGTCGAGGTCCTCGGACACGAGCCGCGCGCGCGTCTCGTGCTGGGCGACGCGGACCTGTAGCGCGCAGACGTCGGCGCGGGCCTCGTCGAGCTGCAGACGGAGCGTGGCGCTGTTCTTTTGGGCGTCTTTCAGCTCCTTGGCCAAGCTCTGCAGCATGATCCAGACATCATCATCATCGTCGTCGTCGTCGTCGTCGGCATCGTAGGGCCGGTCAGCGGGCAGGGAGCCCGGAGATGGTTCCATGTCGTCCTCGTCGGGGCCTTTCTCATCGGAGCTGCTACCGTGTGAATCACTGTCGCTGAGGTCGCTCGGGTCGCTGGGCGTGCCGCGAGCTTCAAGGTTGCCGCAGTCGTCCATGAATTCGTCCGTCTCACCGGGCGCCACATATGATGAGAATAAGTCGGCCACGCATGAGAGGCGCGATGCGACGGCGATGAGGAAGGACACCGCCAAGAGCGAGCCGACTGTGAGCGAGACTTTGCTAGGCATGGGCATCTCGACGACTTTAGAAACTTGGTGACTGTCTTGTGAGGTTATTATTAGTCAATATATTGCAGTCTGATGAACAATTTATCGGTTGATGATATTATTATCCACGTAAACTTTGAGAACAGCCGCATCTATTATATGTTCAAGTTTCGCGTATGGAGCTTCATCATCTACAATGCTCTTTGAAGCATTAAGGAACAAGGCAGCGCGAACTTGCTAGTTCAATGTATCGTGAGCAGCCTTGCAAAGCTCTCCGAGTTCTCTCGTCTTCATTGCCAGACAATGACGCCCGTCTGTGCGAGATACTCTTTCACAAAGCGATGCAGCCTCGACCGGCTTTACCTTGGACGCACAAAGACAGCGGCAATGCACCGCATCCTAACAGTCTGCATAGTACTGGCGCTCTTTGTCTGGCCCTGTGGCTCATCCTCACCTCACTTGGGAAAGTATACACTGCACGCAATCGGCCATTGCAGCCCCCACCAAGCGGTCGACTTGGCACGATCCGTCATCGTCCCGTACCATGTCGTTTGTTCCATCCAATCGAGACTGCCGTTTACCCTTTCAGCTCTCTGCCACATGTTGTCGTAATCTGGGTCGAAGAGCGATCGATCGCTGCCGTCTGTTTGCTCCTTCTCGGGACGACCGATACATCAAGTCGAGGATGCCTCCTTTGAGGGTGCGGCTGACGGCACGTACGGGGGGAAATGCAAGGGCTGGAGGCAAGGGCCGTGTCGATCCGTTTACGCAGCCGCCGCCAAAATCAAATCGACTCCGAGGACGGGACTGGATTACGCGGCGCATTTGAATCGAAATCGGACGGTCGTACTGCCCGACTGGCATCGCTCAGCGACTCCGTCACAGGCACAGAGAAGTCGGAGCCTTGTTACGCTCCGTGGTTGTAGTTATGCACTTTGCTAATGATAGATAAGCGACTGAACGAACGTAATGCGAAATCGAACACCAATCAGAACTGAGGTATTGGCATTAGTTATGGATGTTACTCCTTCGAGGCCGATGCCGCGCTGTTACGAGGGGAACATGCCGTCCGTTAATCATCAAGCCTCGTATCCTCCACACCCCCCCCTTCTGCCCCAGCTGACGCAAGACGAGGCTCACATTAGGCCTGGATGCACCGTACTTGGCCGATATAGCCGACGCCTCCCCTAACATTTACCAGTAGCGAAAAGGATCGGAAGAGGTAGGTAGCGAGCGGTTGGTGATTCCTCAGCCAAACTAACTACCTACCCAGTAATTACGCTACGGTCGTGGGGATTTGCCTTGTGGGCCAATTTCTTTGACCACAAAATTCCTTGGCCAACGCTTCTCCGTTACTTGATACGAATTTTTTGTTTGTCTCGTGAAAAGCTGTCCCTTGAAAGCCTAGTGCGAGATTGAGAAAACAAAGGCGCCTTCTTTTGCTAATATTAGAACTCCGACATTTCTGCGGCAGGTTTGCCACACTGCACAAGCAGTACAAGACATGGACGCTGATATTCTCGGAATAACGCGGCGCACCGCGGCAAACCCCATCCTGGTGGGAGGCTGACCCCCATCTTCACTGGCATTGGCGCAATATCGCGCCGTCGCAAGCTCGGCTGGGTTCCTGGGGCTCGGTTTGTGTCCGTTGATAGTGAAACACCCTTTGAGCAGAACGGCAGATGAAGTCTTTATCTCGCCAACCTGGTATTATTAACTTGGTTCAACTGGCAGTTTGGTCTCTTGATTCCACTCTCGGTGTCCCATTCTCATTAGCGAAAATTCAGTCCTGCGATTTCGTTGGTTGAGAATTGATCCTATTAGGGGCCAAGCCACACTGGCGCCAAGGTTTGGTTGGTTGGTTGAACCAAACCGCATGAGCCTGCCCGACTAGGCG
Organism: Beauveria caledonica; assembly: GCA_030777785.1. Taxonomy (NCBI): domain Eukaryota; kingdom Fungi; phylum Ascomycota; class Sordariomycetes; order Hypocreales; family Cordycipitaceae; genus Beauveria; species Beauveria caledonica. Next base: position 57,348 of record JAPFSE010000165.1, on the reverse strand, counting down.
AGGGGGCTTGAGATAGACGGCTCAGGTGAGGCGAGGGCCAACAAGAGCTCTGTCAAGACTGTCATCGCCCCCCGGAGATGGGCTCTCTGCCTTGCTTGCTCATATGATCCTCCATACTAGTTAGTACTCGGTGCGCGGGGGGACCCCCCACAATCAAGAAGGTTCGTGAAATGAAGAGGGGACAGAGCATAAACTGGGACACGGGGCTGTCAGCTGTTCGGTTGGGCCCTCGCGACTTAGTAGCATCGCGTTGGCATTGGTATGCTTGCGCTCGTCGTGTTATTAGCTGAAATGCCTGCAGAAGGAAGCCGGCCCAGGCGAGAGCAAAAATTAACGTAAATGGAACGCGCCGAGACTTGGTATTCAGTACGCGAGTGGGAATCTTTAATAAAAGCAAGTTTGCGGCAACTGACTACTTTGTTATTCCACCCAAACAAGGAAGGTTTGGAACTCCCTACTTCGTACTCCGTAGCTTGGCTTGATACTCTGCAGTTTGCTTTTTGTTATCGTGGTTCCCGTTTTACCGCCAGTGTGATGATGCCAAGGGAGGGGTGATGGGGGTGTATGGTGTACGGATAAGAATCCAGATTGGCCGACTCACCCGGCTATCGGGTCTTGACTCTTGTCAAGTCAGGACAAAGCAAAAGTCGGCAAAGAGCAGTCACCGCATCGATACATCATTTCACCGACGTGGCATTGCGAAATATTTAGGGAGCACCCAACAAGGCTGTAAAGAGAAATCCAGGCCAAATAGCCAAGCTTAAAAAAGACACCGTAATAAGAGAAGAGTATTACAGCATGCAGCGCATAAGTTAGTTTGTGCGGCATCGAGCGCGTCACCGGGGCATCTGCATCGTTTGAAACGGCGGGCAGGCACATGATGAGGCAACGCAATGTACTTTTCCGATAGTTATGAAAACGGTTCTTTTGTTGGCGGTCGACTTTTTGCAAGTTGGACTGTCTGTTGGACCGTGATTTGCGTGGCTCGCAGGACTTTTGGCGGCTAATTAGCTGAATAGGGTGCTGTAGTTCACTAATAATAACTAGTCGCGGACACGGCGGGCAAGCATCGGCTTGCCTCTTCCACAGTCATTGGCGGGCATGCGGGGTGAGAAATTTTTGTGTGACGCCACGTCGTCTACATAAGAAATGAGGACGAATAACGCAGCGCGTGATTGTGATTGTGACGCATAACCCAGCAATGCCATGTCTGTTGGGCATCGGTGGCCGTACCAGTTGAGTTGTCATTACGGTATCAACGCAGCTGAAGTTGCACATTTTGTCGGTGTGGAATTGGCATGTGGTGTAGGTGTGTGATGTGATGGATGTGTTGTCGCGCGACTTTTTTTTTTTTTTTTTTTTGGCGACGGAACAAGAGGTGTAGGCCAGTCATCAGACTCTTTCGGCGGAGTGGTGGTGTCTTGGCCGTGATGGAGGTGTGAAAACGCGCACTAGTCCTGAAAAAGTACACTAAATTTTGCCATTGTCAAGATGTTGAATAGCATTTGTTATCAGTGGGTATGGAACTCGAGGGATCTTTTGGGCGTTTTTAGTTTCGGATGTCGCTGAATTACTCGCAAAGCACATCGTGGTGAGAATGCGGAGGACGCAGCGCACAGAACCATCGGCATCTGGCGTCAGTCAGCGCAGAGACCACGGGCGGCATCGGTAGGGCATATCGTCGGCAATGTGGTGACTCTGGTGAGGGAGCGATCGCAATCACAAGCCAGGGCTGGCTGGTTGACAGTTGACAATTGACAGTTGTTGCCACCTCCGTCGCGTCGATCGGGGGTGTACCTATGGTCACTATAGCTTTCGCGGGCTGCCAGATTCAGGTTGTAGGAAGCGAGCGGCAACGGTTTCTTGACAGGAACCAGTTAAGGTAGCTAGCAGTCGCCGGTCGGTAACTAAGGCAAGTAGAGCTTGAGTTGCCTGGCACAGTTGCCTGGCACGAAAAAAAAAAAAGTCCTCACACGGCAGACGAGCGGAGGCAAAAATAGCCTGCCGAGAGACCTAGGCCGGACAGGGATTGCGGTGTTCCGCGCGGGGGCTGGGTGTGGCTTTAGGCTTCTGATTGGGGCGGGCACTGCCATGTAGCCGTCCATTTGTGACAGATGGTGGATAGCAGCTTGCGAGACGGCCAAGCCTCCTCGGCAAGTGCCTCCATTACATGCGCGGGCAGATGAGCTAAACGAAGAGCGGTGGGTGGCATGGGCCGAAGCATTGATGATGGGCGTGTTTGTGGATGGTGACTTGTGAGTCTGGGGAAATAAGCCTGTATTGATTTTGTTATGAGGGGCACGGAGTACCTAGTGTGAGTACCTGCTACATAGGCGTGCACTCGGCATAAACAGCAAGTACCTACACATGCCCGCACCCTCGCTTCGCATACTGAAAAAAAAAGGAATGCCAATCCTTAAAACAGCTTGATATATTTACCAGTACAGTACATTGAGTACTCGTCTCAGGTGCTTCAAGCAGGTGATGATCCATGGTCATCCTACAAAGTAGTTCCCGACTCCGGCTCAACAAGTGGCATTGCTTCCGAGTCTTTCGGCCTCTTTACGTTGAAAAAGAACAACTTGATTATTTTTTGAAGTGAATTACCCGCCTGAGAAATAGCGCTACAACTTTGCTGCCTGCTGGTGTCTCGTCGCGGAACCACAGGGCCTGGTCTGCTGACGCGACCTTGCACAAGCAGAGATCACAGCTCCAGGGCGGGGTTACAGGCGGTTCACAAGCAGCGTACAGAGGCGTACAGGGCCCTGTAGCGGTGTATCTTCGGCGGCGTACAGGCGGCGTGTAGCGGATCACGGCGAGTTACAGCACACTCGGCCCTCCGCAGACCGCTGCATTCAGGTACCAACAGTACACTAAATCACTGACTGACTGACTGCCTGCAGTGCCAATCTGCTTATTATTACCAAGGTACAGGTACCACTGCCGGCGCACCAAAACAGCTTGTCACTGCCAGCTCATCATGTTAGTCACTCATTCCTCCCATCACTCCCACCGCTGCCGTTCTCCTCCGGCTTCAGCTGCCAACATGCATCCCACGACCAAGTCACGCACCCGGCGCAAACCCTTAACGGGCAGCGATCGGGCGTCATCCAATCCCATCCGCTGTTCGTGGCTGCTGGCGGTGTACTACGTGCCATACCTTAGATGCATACCTAGGTAGGTAGGTAGGTAGCTAAGGTAGGTAGGTACCTTGGTACTTTTCTTGCCCCCACCACGCTGCTCTGGTTTGCTCTAACTACGTTAGTCGCTCTAGTCCACCCTGGCTTCCGTCCTGCCTACCTACTTGCCTCCTTGCCGTCCGAAATAACTAAAGGGTCCGGCGTCACGCCTGACTCCGACCACAGTGTTGGCAACGCCCTTCGGCGGTTGTCCGCGAGGCGACAAGGCCTCGGAGCAGAGACACAGACATATGTAAGGGATCAACCCTTGGCTGCAAACATTACGGCCGGGATAATACAATCGCGGCTTACCAGAAATCCCCGTTGTGTCAAACGCTGACAACATCAATGAGAGGTGATATTACGCTTAAATCTGCAAGTCTGACGTTCACTGTCTAATAAGTAACTCGACAAACCACACAGCTGCTTGCCTCCCTCCAGCCCGCCAAATAAGCAAAGCGCGGGCTGGTCTAGCTCATCAACTAGGTACGGAGTCGCTTACTCCCACACCCACTCCGGCGCCACCACTCACACGCCACATCACACACACACACCCGGCTGGATCTCACCGTCTAGTCCGACTCACACTACGGATACTCACAACCTCTGCTAGACGAGCAGGGGTGTCGGGTACGGGTCCGACGCCACCAACACGGACTCAGATCTTCCGCCTTATAATATCCCATCGTCGTCCGCATCCTTGCCCGGTCTCTTGCTTACTTCTCCAAACTTCATCTACATGACGGTTAATGTTTACCATCACCGGTTTACTCGACTACATATTCACATCGCCATATACAAACAACAATACACACAACATCTATCCCATCGCTTCATATAATCCACCACCATGACCATGTTGGCGCTGCCTCTTTCGCCGCGCCAATGCGGCAGCCTTTTCGAACTGCCACACAAGAAATGGAGACGCCGCCGGATCACTAGTGATCTCATCGAGCAGGAAGAGCGCGATAGGGCTGCACGCGAGGCCGACATGGAATCGAGGGCCCGCGCCTGCGACTACCTTTGTGCTTTCATTCACAGCTCGCCTTGGATCGACCAACTTGACCAGATCACCATCGTGTGGGACTCTGTGCCCTCCATGGAAGAACTGGAATCCTATGGCGAACTGGACGAAACGGAAGGCACTCTCAATTGTCGACGCCTCTTCAAGGCTGTTGTTGTCTGGGACGAAGTCGGCCATCTGCTCTGGCGTACGCTAAAGGATGCTGCCCCACAGAAACAGCAACATTCACCTGCCACTCTACCTCTTGCCATCGGGCACAACTCTACAGACAGTACCGATGCTTGGTGGCATGCGCCTCAGGACCGCTCATTTCGCCGCGGTTCCCAAGAAACTTCACACTCCAGCCTCGCCTCGCGCAGCTCTGCTACCATCGACCCCTTCTCACTCGCGCGCGACTACACCACCTTTACTTCGCTCAGCAGCTCGCCATGTGAATATAGCTTCATGGCCGCTGCTGAGCAGACCCGCAGCCGCAGCGACTCTCTCTCCGCCATGATCCCTCGCGCCATGATCCCTCGCGCCATCTCCCACAGCTGCGTCTCTGCTGTCAAGAAGACCTTGAGTGTCTTCTCGGAGAAGCAGACCGCGTAATTCGCGCAGTATTGCAAAACTTACATCCCACCTCACGACTTACGATTCATCATCACCACCATCACACTTCTCTTACTTTTTTCGAGCCATACCTCTTCTTTGCTTTTCGCCTACATCATCCGTCGGTTGCTGGGATTTACGCGAGGCGCTCATTGGCATGGTATCATAGCGAAGCGTGTTTATTGTTTTCAGGAAGCTTGAAGTGCTCAAGCAGTTGTTCGATTCGGTTTATACCCTGCAAGACAGGAAGGCATTGGGACAGGCGTATGCACATCATTTACGAGGACACATAGTATATATAATCAAGTCCGGAATCACACGATTTCTTTCTCATCCTCAAATCTCGTCTCCATCATCAGTGTTACCTTGACTACCAGAAACGACCAAACAATGTTTCTCATTATTGGATAATACATGTGCCACTTCGTGATTCAACAGATGCTGTGTTGCTCTTACAAACGAATATGCGTTAGCAGCTACAGCGGCAGCACACTGATCGGCTAATTGTCGGTCGCTTCGCGTAACTGGCCCGTGCACTGGTGCTCCTGTGCGACCAATTGTTGTGCTGTTGTGCTTGCTGGTGGGGCAGCACCTAATCTACTGCGAGCTCCCCAGGCGCGACAGGCTCACTTCTACTTAATTTCATCGTCCTTCGCTTCTTCCCCAACCTTTCGCGTCGTGATTCTCTTCTAGCAGTCAAGAAGTCTTTCGTCGCAGTCGCATACACTCCTTCTTTGCGCTGCTGAATTTTACCATCCCTGACCGAACTGTGCAAGCATTTACTTTTGTTTGTTCCCAACAAACACTTCCATGCTCGCCAGGTGATGAACAGCTTCGTCGAATTCACCATTTAGGCACGACGACATGGCGGCCGCTGCTGTTGACGTTGGCTACCTCGCCGGTCATCTGGGAATCGATCAACCTGTTCTTACGACCTTGACAACCGAGCCGACCGTCGACCTAGTCGCGATTCTGCTGCAGGCTGTGACAAGCAAGGCGCACGAGTTCGATGCTCTTTACGCCGACAAGCTGCAGCTCGACATTGAGCTGGAAAATGCGGTTCGCAGCGCCGAGTCGAGGTCACAAGTATCCAAGTCCACCGCCGAACAGGCTCTAAACGATGTGCAAGAAGCCAGAAAGAAGGTTCAAGATGAAGGTAAGCTTAAAGACGGAAGTATCACCCTCTGTAGCTATCCCCGGCTAATCGCAGCTTTTTGCTCGGCAGAGACAAAGAGACAGGCTATCGAGAATGAGCTGCAAGTCCTGAAGTCAAAGAGCTCCGACCATGACGCGGACGTCAAGGCATTGAACGACAAGATTGAAACTCTCCAGTCGTCGAACCGTGCTAACTTGGCCATCATCGAAGCCAACAATAAGCGAGATACGACGGTCACGGAAGAGTTGACGAAACAGCACCAACGCAACGTCGAACTCTCGCGGGAAGTTACTTCGCTTCAACAATCGGAGCAAAACGCCAAGGGCCAGCTCAGCAGTGCCAAGTACCGTGAAGAATCGATCCAACAGCGACTTAATCATGCGAACCAGACTATTGAATGGCTAGAGACCGAGCTCAAGACCAAGAGCGAAGAGGCACTCAAGTTTCGCAAGGAAAAGGGTACCCGCATCGCCGAGCTCCAACGCCAAAATGAAGATGCCATGTCTCAAGTTGATTCTCTCAGACGGACCGAAAAGCAGCTCCGGGATCGCCTCTCGACCTTGCAAACAAAGGTTGACGACACATTAGTTAGGATCCAAAAGCAAGAAGAATCCTTTGCGGCGACTGTCGATAGCTACAAGTCCGAGCTCGAGGATCAGCGCCGCTTAGTCGGCATGTCCGAGCAGCTTAGTCAGAAGCACCAGGATCGTGTTCGTGAGCTTGACGCCGAAAAGGAACGTCTCAAAGACAACTACGAGAACGAATTGCGCCGCGTCCGTACCGAGCTCGAGCAAGAAAAGCAAGCTGGAGCCGATCTGGAGGAGCGCATCCGCCAACTCGAGGGCGAGCTTGACGAAGCCCAAGTCCGTCTAGAACATGCTCCCCCTCCCGGATCTGCTCCTCAGACGCCACGCGCAAATGGCGGGGCCTTTGGTCGTGCAGCGTCGCCTTTCGTAACGCCAGGATCTGTCCGCAACAAGACTGGCATCACCGCTACCCAGGCTATCGACCAGCTGTTCCAGGTCAAGGGCCAGCTTGCCAGTGAGCGACGCCGGACACAGCAACTGGCGGAGGAGCTCGATAGCATGATTGCTGCTCTAGAAGCCAAAGCGCCTGAAATTCATGAGCTTCAGTCCGAGTCTGAGATGCTACGCAACGAGATTGCTCGCATGTCGGAGCTCTCGCAGCAAAGCTTTGAAGAGCGTGATGCTGCTAGAAAGGTTGCGAGAAAGGCAGATGCCTCGCTGAATACATCGCAGTCGGAAAACAAAATTCTTCGCACACAACTCCGTGATCTCGGCACACAGATCCAAATGCTGGTTTTCAACGCGTATGCTCTCGAAAAGGGCGTAGATCAGCTTAGCGACGAGGAAGTTTTCCGACTGAAGCAACTCGAAAAGGGCGAAGTCACTGAGGAGGCTTTTGCCGACATGTCTGATACGCACCAGTTCATCACTCAAAAGCTGGTTGTCTTCAAGGACATCCGATCTCTGCAAGTCAAGAATGAAGACTTGCTGCGCATTACTCGTGAACTGGCTGATCAGATTGAGAGCGAAGAGGCGCTGGCTGCCAAGCATCAAGCAAAGGAAGACCATGACAGGGTCGAGAAGCTTGAACAAGAGCTCATTCACATGACAGAGGAATCCAAGTCGATAAAGACGACCTTGGAAAGCTACAAGGCCGAGCGAGATATGTTCCGTCGCCTGCTTCAACAGAGAACCTCGGGTGGAGATGAAGCATCTATGATGCGTAGCTCTCTGGACGGTCGAGCGCCTCTCGCCAGTATTGAGTCTGCAGAGCACACTGAGTCTCTCAGCGAGGCCCTTCGCAAGCTGCAAGCCGATTATGACAGCTTCCGTGAGGCCCAAGATGGTGTGCGTAAAGACCTTCGCAACCAGGTCGACGCGCTCTCCGCCGAGCGCAATGCTTTGCAGTCTGAGCGAATCAAATTGCAAGGCGAAGCTCGTCTGGAGTCTGAGCGCCGCGAGATGCTTCAGAGCAATTACGCGGCCCTTCAGACCGAGAATGAGGAACTGCAAAAGCGTAGCCGCATTCTTTCCGAAACAGCAGCCAAGCAGGATATTCGCACTCAGCAGGTGGCGGAAGAACTGATTGATGCCAAGGGCCTCCTTGATAGCGTACGCAACGAGGCCGCTAATCTAAAGGCTGAGAAGAAGCTCTGGAAGAATATCCAGGATCGTATGAGCAAGGACAACGAGATTCTCATTGAGGAAAAGAACAGACTTGGAAACTTGCTCACAACTCAGCAGTCCCTTGAGAATCAACGCAATCTTTCGGAATCGGAGTCTCGCAGGAAAGCACAGGCCAAGATTGAGCAGCAAGAACAGGAGCTAGACTCTCTGCAGCGCAAGCTTTCTCAAGCTACTGAAGAGAGCAAAAACCTCCAGCAGCGAAAGGAATACGAGGCTCGTGAGGCACAAAAGCGCATCGACGAGCTGATGACAAGTCTCGGTCAAATCCGCGAAGAGCACATCAGTGTGAAGACCACGAAGGACCATCTGCAGGCTCGTGTTAACGAGCTTACGGTGGAACTGCGCAATGCGGAAGAGCGCGCCGGCCGCTTGGTGCCGCGTCCGACGCCCAGACCTGGTGTTGTTGAATCGTCAGAGTATCAGCAAGAGCTCGAAGCGCAGGTGCAAACGCTCACGAACGACGTTGCGGAACTGCGTCGCGATCTTGCGCTTGCCAATACTCAGCTCGAGAACGCCAAGACTCAGGCCGAACAGTATCGCGAGCTCAGCCAGAGCAACGAAGATGCCCTCGAGGATCTGCGTGCCTCCCAAGATCAGTACAGAATTGAAATGGAGTCACTGATCACGGAGAAGGATACTAAGCTCAAAGAGCTTGCGCAGCGCGTCGACGACATGTCTACTGAGCTGTCGCGATCCAATACTGAGCTCTCTTCCTTGCGTGACTCTCAGAGCGAAGTCGCTCGTAAGTACGAGGATGAAAAGGCAATCCTTGAAGAAGAAATATCGCGCCTCAAGGAAGATAGCACCAGACACCTTGAAGCCGTGCGCTTCCATCAACAGGATCTTCGCGCCCAAGCCGACATTGCGACACGCGCCCAACATGATTACGAGCAGGAACTGGTCAAGCATGCTGAGGCTGCCAAGCTTGTTCAGCAGCTACGCAGTGATTACAATGAGCTCAAAAATCAATCGGCGACCCTGCGTGCCGAAGCCGATTCGGCTAAGCTCACGCTTGCGCAGAGCGAATCGTCTTGGGAGGATAGACGGCTCCAGCTTGAGCAGGAGATGGCCGAGCTCAAGAGCAGACGCGAAGACGTGAACGCGCAGAACAAGCTTCTGCATCAGCAACTGGAGGGTCTGACTACACAGGTTAACGCTTTGCAGCAGAATCGTGGAGGAAGCGGAACCGAGGACGATGCTGTTGTGGCTGGTGCTACGGATGCCATGGAGGGCCTCAGAGAATTGAACAGCTATCTCCGCCGCGAGAAGGAGATTCTTGAGGTGCAATATGATCTGAAGACGCAGGAATCAAAGCGTCTGCTCCAGCAGCTTGAGTACATACAGAGTCAACTTGATGAAGCACGCCTGAAACTTGATCAAGAACGTTCGCAGGCTGCTCAGAGTGATCGATCCTCCATGACCCATCAGAGCCTGATGGAAAAGCTCAACGAGTTGAGCCTCTATCGCGAGAGCAGCATGGCCCTTCGCAGCGAAAATACTCACCTCAAGGGTCAAATTTCTGAACGTAACACCAAGATTCAAGAGCTGGAAACAAAGGTCCAACCTCTTGAAGCTTCAATTGACACTCTTACGACTCAGAAATCGTTCCTTGAGGACGAGATCAAGCAGATCCAGGAAGATCGCGATAGATGGCAGAAGCGAACCGAGGGTATCTTGACCAAATACGGCCGCGTCGATCCTGCCGAGATGGAACAGTTGAAGAAAACCATCTCTGACCTACAGACGGAGTGCAACACCCTCAAGGAGAATTCACAGCCATTAGAGGCCAAGATTGCTGAGCTGGAGGCTGCTCTCGAGAGTGGGCGGGCCGGTTGGCAGACTACACGTTCAAAACTTGCCGAGCAATTCAAGGATAGGTCCAAGAGGATCACTGGCGAGAAAAACGATGCTGTTCAGCGAGTCAAGACTCTCCAGGAGGAGCTCAGCGCCGCGACTGCTAATTTGGAAGCCGCAAACCAGCAAGCAGAGGACAGTAGGACTCAGCAGAGTGCGCTGGAGAAGCAACTGGAGGAGTCTCAGCAACAGCTGGAGCAATTACGACAACACTCGCAAGCCGATGGCAACCAGGGAGGAACTGCATCAGTTGAGATGGGTGGTGATGCTGCCGCTTCAGCAGAGGTGGTGGCGAAGCTTGAGCAAAGCCTTGCTGATGTTCAACAGGAGCTGGAGTCAGTCAGCGCCCAAAAACTCGATGCCGAGCAGCAATTGAGCGACCTCCGTTCTCAGCTGCAGGCTGCCGTCGCAGAACGAGACGTTGCTCTCAGCAAGCTGGAAGACGCTGGGGAGGCTACCGAAGGCGCCGCGAAACCTGCCGCTACGAGCTTGTCGGATGAAGAGAGAAAGGCCCTGCAAGCCAAGATTACAGATGCTGAGGCTAAAGCTTCCGAAAATGAAGCAAAGGCAAGGGAGATTGAGGCCTCTATGCAGCAGACTATCAGGGATCGCTCCGATAGGATGAAGGATGCTCTCAACACCAAGCTTAAGGAGGCTCGCGCCAAGGTAGAGGCTGATTTCAAAAAGAAGGAGGAAGATCTCCAACTTCGCTTTGAACAGGAGAAACGCATCTGGCAGGCTGAAAACAGCAAGCCAGCTGGCGACTCCAGTGCGGGTGCGGAGCAACCGGCGACACCCGCCAAGGCCGGGGCCTCGTCGGTACCGGCTACTCCCAGTGGGAATGGCAGCGCTTCAGACCTTTCCCAGCTTGACGATGCAGGTATTCGCCAGTTCTTGTCCACCAATGGCACGGCCAAGAACATCATCGCCTCGAACATTAAAAAGCGCGTTGAAGCTGAGAGCGCGAAGCTGAGGCCCGAGTTCGAGAGCAAGGTTGCAGCTGCGCGTGAGCAAGCTCAGCTCATGGAGTCGAAGAAGTCGACCTTGCGCATTAACATGGCTGACAATAAACTCCGAATCGCAAGTGCCAAGCTCGGTGTGGTCGAGGCAGCGGCAAAGGAAACGCCGCAGAAGCCCGTCGTTGAAGTTTGGGAGATTGCCAAGACTACAATGCCTCCCCCGCCACCGGCTGCGAACGCCGCAACGCCAAGGGGCACCCCAGCGAAGCCTCCAGCAGCAGTGAAGCCTGGAACGACACCCGCGACGCCCGCAACGCCCACGGGTAATGCAGCAGTACCTGCCGCCAACCCTTTTGCGACGTCTACCAACAGCAATGCAGCTACCCCGGCAGCAGTTAACCCATTTGCTGTGAAGACGGAAGGGGACAAGGAGAAAGCAACTCCTGCGGCAGCACCTCTGGCGACGACTTCGGCGGGAGCCCCGGCAACTGCTCCTGCAGCAGCCCCTACAGCAGCCCCTACAGCAGCTCCGGCGGCGGCTCCAGCAGCCGCTCCTGCAGCCGCAGCTGGCACAGGAGCGCCTAGTAGTATTCCACAGCCGCAGCAGAACCAGGCACCTCAACGATCCAACATTCCTATGCCCCGTGGCGGTGGCCGTGGACGTGGAGGAACTTATGTGCATCCTGGACAGCGCAATGCTAGCGGCAGTCAAGAGGGTGGCTTGCCAGCAGCATCAGGGCGCGGCGGACGTGGCGGTCACCGCGGCGGGCGTGGCAACATGAATCCAGGCGCTTCGGAATTTCAGCCGGGAACCAAGCGACCAAGGGGGGATTCTGAGGCCGGGGCCGGTGCCAAGCGAGCCAGAGGCGGCGGTCCCCATTAGAAGAGAGTACGCCTCTCAACTGTCAGGACTGGCCGTGGAAGCGATAGACGAGAAAGGACCTAGGCGGTGTAATATAACGGATGTAGCTGGAATTGTATTATGATCATGTTTGTTAATTGGGGCAAAATTGCTTGGCTGCTTTAGGCCTGGATGGCGCAGCATGTATTCGTTGCTCTCAGGAAAGAGCCTCTACATTTACACTCGAATCTTCTTTGTTAAACCAAATTCAGCTACGTCCTCGTCGTGAGTGGAGATATTTATTGATCAGCTGTTGCTGATACAGTGCCTCCAGGTAATTCCGAACAGCATTGTATGGGAAATCAGTGGTGATCTGCTCTGAATTACCTGATACCCACTGTATGAGACTCGGTGATACTTGTGGTGATGGCGACACACTTAAAATTGTATTAAGCAACGAAATCTTTGTTTTCTGAGGAGCCCAATACAGTGAAGTCGTAGAGCTAGTTGGGTAAGTAAAGCGATTCTATCTTTTGGATTGTTTAGATGATCCCATGTTGAAAGGTGGTAGGTGGGTGGTACACTGTCGGTGGATCGGCGCGAGTGGCACCGAGAGCCAACTGCTCTGGAAAAAAAAATTGGTGACCCGCCTCCAACGAACTTTTTCTTACGAGACCTCAAGACCGCCTCAAAAAGAATTTGTCAGAAATTCGCTGCGCACCATCTGCATGCTGTAGGGGACATTTACTACAGTCATTTCGGCACGCGATCCCCAGCACGCACAGCGATGGCTCCGCCGAGCAAAAAACGCAAGCAGCAGCCGGCCGCCGGGCCCAATGCGAAGCGCACCAAAGGCGGTAAGGCCAGCGCCCCCCGCCACTGCGTCGAGGATGCCAGCTCGCTGGCCTGGCAGACCTTTGGCGAGGACTTTGGCGGCCTCGAAGTCATTGAGGGTGTCGACGTCGTCAGGGAGGGCGACCGCGTGTCTTTTTTCGTGGCAGACACGCCAGCGGGTAAGGCGGCGGTAGCCAAGGACCAAGAGGCGGACGGCGACGACGGCGAAGTGTTTGAAGGCTTTGGCGACGACGACGATGACGACAATCAAGTGAACGGCAATACCAACGAAACGGATACTGGCAATGAGACGAAAAAGGCGCAGGAAGCGAAAAAGAAGACGGAGAAGAAGACGAAAAAGACGAAAAAGACGGCGGAGCCGAAAGCGCAAGACCGCAAACTAGAGGCACAGACGAGCAAAAAGCAAAAAGGCGACGAACACACGAATTCTTTTGGCGTGCTGATGCACGCAAATGACGAATACGACGACAGCGGCCTGAACCTGAAGAAATGGGTTGCACTGAACCTCTCGCCGGCGATTGTCTCGGCCATTGGCAAGCTGGGCTTTGCCAGCCCGACCACGATCCAGGAGCAGACAATCCCGCACATAACAGGCGGCGCCGACGTCATTGGCAAGGCGCAGACAGGCTCCGGCAAGACGCTGGCCTTTGGCATCCCGATTGTCGAGCGCTGGCTGGAGCTGCACCAGGGCACCGACGACGTTAACGACAGCGACGACGGGGAGGAGGAAGCTGAAGCCAAAAAGGAGCGCAAGGGTCCGACGGCGGTGATTCTGAGCCCGACGCGCGAGCTGGCCAAGCAGATTGGTGACCACATCAAGGCGCTGTGCGACGGGCTGCCGACGGCGGCGGCGCCGTACGTGTGCGTGGTGACGGGCGGGCTGAGCATCCAGAAGCAGCAGCGGCAGCTGGCCAAGGCGGACATTGTGATTGGCACACCCGGCCGCCTGTGGGAGGTGCTCGACGGCAACATGAAGCTGCAGGGCGAGTTTTGCAGTATTCAATTCCTGGTTGTCGACGAGGCCGACAGGTTGTTCAAGGCGGGCCAGTTCAAGGAGGCAGAGCTAATTATCGGGGCGCTGGACCGTCGCGATCCAGAAGCCGACGCTGGGGACGAGGATTCTGAAGAAGAGGACGGGGGAGGAGGAGCAGGAGAGGATGGCGCGCGTGCGCCGCCTAGGCAGACGCTCGTCTTCTCGGCCACGTTCGACAAGGGCCTGCAGACCAAGCTGGCGGGCAAGACGCGCCCGTCGGCCCAAGGCGCCACAGACGAGGAAAAGATGGCGTACCTGATGCAGTGTCTCAAGTTCCGCGGCCAGCCCCGGTTCATCGATGCCAACCCCGTCGACCAAATGGCAGAGGGTCTGCGCGAGGGCCTCATCGAGTGCGGCGCCATGGAAAAGGACCTGTACCTGTACTCGGTGCTGCTCCTCAACCCCGGCCGCCGCACCCTCGTCTTTGCAAACTCCATCTCGGCGGTGCGGCGCGTCGCGCCCTTTTTGCAGAACCTCAACGTGCCCGCGCAGCCGCTGCACTCGCAAATGGCGCAAAAGGCGCGGCTGCGGTCGCTTGAGCGCTTCGCCGCTACCGCCGGCAGTGTGCTCGTCGCCACCGACGTCGCCGCGCGCGGCCTCGACATCCACGCCGTCGACCTCGTCCTGCACTACCACGTGCCGCGCACCGCTGACACCTACGTGCATCGCTCCGGGCGTACCGCGCGCGGCGCCCGCGCCGGCGTCAGCGTCCTGCTCTGTGGGCCCGACGAGGTGCTCCCCACGCGGCGCCTCGCCGCCAAAGTCCACGCGAGGCGGCAGCAGCGGCAGGGCTCCTCTGCGTCAAAGCAGCAACACAACCACATCATTGAGACGTTGCCGCTTGATAAAAAGATTGTCGCGCGGCTCAAGCCCCGCGCGGACCTGTCCAAGAAGCTGGCGGACGCGGTGCTGGCCAAGGAAAAAGCGCACAGCGAGGACGCGTGGCTGCGCGGCGCGGCCGACGAGCTCGGCGTCGAGTACGACGAGGACGAGTTTGAGACGGGGGGCAACGGCGCAGGGTTCCGAGGTGGCCGCGGCCGCGGCCGCAAGCGCAAGGAGAAGGCGGCCGCGGCGCTGAGCAAGGCCGAGATGGGAGCGCTGCGCGCGCAGCTGCGCGAGGACCTGGGCCGTCGCGTCAACTTGGGCGTCAGCGAGCGCTACGTGGCGGGCGGGCGCGTCGACATGGCCAGGCTGATTAGGGAAAAGGAAAAGGCGACGGTGGGAGGGCTGTTTCTGGGTGGCGACGATTCGTTTGGGCTTGGTTTCGGCATGACACTGTAGAACATGATGCCCCCCCAAAAAAAGAAATGTATTTTTATACTGTATATACCACATGACCGCAAGCGTCTTTTAGCATATTACAAAGCAAGGTTATAATTCTTGTTCCATCTTGCTGTGATGATCCGTCGTCGAGAGCAAAGGCAACGAGCCCCCATCATCGCCGTCGTCGTGTAGCCTAGCCAGAGTGCGCGTGTACGCCTCCCACCGTACCGCAGAGTCCGTCTCCGTCATGTGCGACGCCACGCTGTGCTGCGACTCGTCCTGGCCGGCCGCGTCGTCAGCCCACGCCCTCTTTGGAGCCGCGTCCGTCCGATCGTCTCCCACGTCAACCCGGCCAGCACGGCTTTCGGAGAGTGAGCATCCCTGGTCAGGCGACGATGGCGCTTCTCCAAAAGCCACCGATACCCGCCCAGTCGTCTGCGTATCATGCGCAGATTCCTCTTCTTCTTGTGGTGGAGGTTCCGGATACGTCTCCTTGACCATTCTGTCGTATGCAAAGTCGTTGCCGGAGCAAAACTCGCCAAAGTACGAGGCAATGGAGTACCCTGCCAGCCAAGTTAGTTGTGGAGGTTGTTTCTCGCAACGGTGTTTTGTTCTTTGTCTGCGGTCGTTTTTACCTTTGCGCCACCAATGCTGGGCATTTTCCGTGCAGGGCCACACGTCGCGTGGCTTAAAGGCGTCGACGAAATGGCAGAGCTCCTCGTAGGAAGAGTGTCGGGCGTAGGGAAAGCGAATCACGCGCGCAAGGCCTGAGCTGGCTGGCAGCAGCGTCGTACTGGCCGAGCTATCGGCGCGCTCGTGTGATGGCATGCCAGCCAGCTTTTCTATGCTCGCGGTGAGCTGTTCGCCAAACTGGTTCATTGCCAGCCCGAGCGGCATGTCTCGTCCTGAAGCCATTTTCTGGGCCAGAGATTCTAAAAAGGCGTCGTCGCCTTTTCCAGTCTGTTTGATTCTAGACCGCAGCAAATTAGCGGCTACGCACATGTTACGTTTGTGCTGCGGAGAAAAAACAGAGTGAAGAGACGTACAGTTCCTGAAGGGCGCGGACATCTTGAGGCGACAGGGACCCCAGCTCAGCATCTCGCTGGAAATCGTTTCCTCCCCCACCCACTCCAGCCTCGGCAATGTCAGACCCGTCTACGATATGTGCCACAACCGGCTGTATCTTGACAACGTTTGGTTGGCTCGCGACGGAGCACAGGTTGCCCTTTTCGCAGCTGTGTAGGCGCGCGCTCTCATCCGCGGTCAAGCAGCCGGGATGCCACGCATTGCCGCACATGTGGCCCGTCAGCGACGCGAAGCGGTGGTCGCCAATCTTGCTTGACAAGGATGTGTATATCCTCATTTTGTACTCGTCAACGTGTATCTGTCATCATCATCAGCATCATTGGCAACCAGGGACCCGAGTCGTGCGAGATTACCGGAGATTTCAAGGCTTTGGAGAGTGCGAGCCAGACTTCCTCGTAGCCATAGGTCCATGTTTGGAAATAAAACACAGTGTCAGGCGGATACGAGGCTACTTTTCGTAGCAGCTCTGCGATGCCCTCTTGCTTGGTCTGAAAAGGGATGTTTTTTGTAAAGGATGTGTCGAGATAGATTTTGTCCAGTCTGCGAATGCCCGAAGTATACTCAATCAGAGTTGGATGCCTGACAATTGAATTGACGAACCATGGTTCGCTGCGTATATCCCCGGTATATAAAATTGCCGTGTCATTGCGCTCCATCACTGCCAAAACGGGACAGGTTAGCCACTCAACGCAAAACAGGCCTCTCGTCGATCCTACTCACAAAACATGACCGCCCCCGGACAGTGATTCGCGTCAAACAACGTCACTTGCATCTCCAACATGGGCGCTAGCTCCAGCGTCGTGGGCGTTTCCAGCGGAATCGGCCTCTGTCGCGACAGTCAGCCACCTCTCTCGGACAGCGCGGAACCCTAACCCCGAGCGACTCACCAGCAAAGTGCTCAGATGCTTGTATGTTTGCTGCCTCGCCTCTAGCACCCCCTTGGCATAGTTGATACGGCATGGGTACCGCTCTAGCCGCAGCAAAATCTCGCGCGTAGCGGCCGAACAGTAGACGCTTAGCGGCCGTTAGCTTGCGCACGCGACCAAGCCGTCATCGTCTTACAATGGTGAGCGCAGCGTATCCAGACCAGCGAGATGATCGCTATGGATATGGCTGAGGAAGCATGCCAAAGGCGGTGCCTGCCCTTGGATTCGACGAAAAAAATCGACTTGATGATGCTGGTAAGTGTATGCGCTGGGAGGCGAGTTGACGATGCGTGAGCAGGCTTACTTCGAATTTCTGGAAACTCGGGCACTATGCCGGCAAATGTCGACATGGTTTTGGTCTCTGTGCGCCAAGATCGGCGGAACTACAGCTTACTTCCGCATTGTAGATTCCCTACCAACGAAAATCGACTTGTTTGCGCGTTTGCGCGTTTGCTATTTGAGATGGAGAAGCAAGATTAGACGCCACCAGAGACGAGCTGGGGTCCCCACTTGAGACGTCGACGTGCACCATATTACTGATGATTTGGGAAAATATTGATAACAGGCAAATCAGATTCTATGTTCAGGGCTGCTCTATAAACAAATGCACATTTTCTTTTTACACATCAAAAAAATCCATCACCAACTAGTCAAAGTGAATGCGCCACAGCTCACGATCACAGCCACCCTGGAAGTCACTGCGAGTGTGCATCATCAGAATGTTGTCGTTGACGACCACATCGCCCCTTTCCCAAGCGTGATAGTAGGCAACGCGGCGGTCATGCAGGGTCTCGTCAATTGCCTCGCAGAGTTTTGCACTGTCAGCCTCTGACAAGCCCTCAATGGTCACATGTGTCGGGTCGAATGCCGTCTTCGTTGAGGGCCAGGGCTCGTGGTATCGCAGGCATGGCTTGCCTGTCGCAGGGTGGGAGGCAACCAGAGGGATTCCCTTCATGGCAGTCGCGTCAAAGGAAGACGTCTGCACGGACCAGGTCTTGGTCTTGAGGTCCTCAATGTCGACCCAAGAGGGCAGACATCTGAAAAAGTTGGTAGAGGAGGAGAAGAGTGTAAAGCCCGTATCTTTGGGAGAAGTGGAGGCGCCAATGAAGAACTGGAACTTGGGTGGCACCGACACAAGCGCTTCCTCGCCCTTGTCGTTGATCTGCTTGACCGTCTTGAAGAGTCCATCGAAGTGGAACGGCATCCACTCGGCTGACAGGACGTTGTTTAGCCCAGCAGTGTTGGCGCCCTGATCCTTGACCTCGAGGATCAGACCAAACTTCAATGGGAGGGGGGTGCCAAATTCATGGGCCTTTTCCAGATATAAATCGCGGTTGATGGTGTTTGCAAAGCCTCGCATGATGACGGGCGAGTTTTGCTCGGCGAGTGCTCGAACCTTTTTGGCATCAATATCAGGCATGGCCACCGCCTTGGGTCCCTTCTTGGGTGTAATCATCCACCCTGAAGGGTAAATGGGCTTGCATTCGATGCCGCCCTTCTCTTCCGCCCAGGAGAAGAGATCAGACTTCTCTCGGAAATAGCTGGGTCTGCCGTTCTCGTATACCAGCTCCAACTTTTCGTCCTTTTCCAAGTCGGAGCGCATTCCACTAGTGACAGTGCCGTCCAGCATGTATGCGACGCTGCAATGCCAGGGAGTTGTGAAGGTGCTGGTTGTCGGCAAAAGGCTGATGGACAGCTTGGTGGCGCCAGTAGAAGGGTGGATAGAGAGACGGACGTAGTCACCGTATCGCTTGCGAACCGCATTCGCAAAGGCCTGCAGTTACGGATTCATTTATCTATTTAATATGTGCGGTCAATAATTAGCTCGATATCGTGGAAAAAAAAACAATTTTGTAAAGAATTCTGATTGGTCGCATACACTGGCCGCGGAATGTCGGTGCGCGACGCCACGATTCGACAACGCTGCAGGTACGACGGGATAATAATGTAAATCGGCTCAAATGCGATTTTTTGCTTGTGATCCACTAGGCTCACACCACTTCAGTACCAAAGTTCCCTTATTGTATGCATATACGTATACTCCCGAGTAGGTAGTAGCCCGACTATACTGGCTGCTGTACTAGCTGCTGTACCGGCTGTACTAGCTGTAGTTACTGGCCATTACACTGGCCATTACTACTATACTGGCCTCCATATTTTCTCCAACGGTTACACGTAATATGGCTTACCTTAGTTAGATGACTAAAATACCCCCTCTGGGTGAGCGTAGTATGGAAAAGTGGGGTCAAAGCCTTATTCATGAAATCAGGCAAGAAATGCATTCGAGAACCCCAGACCATACCTCTTAAGAAGCGATTCATCCCGCTGGGGAACCTTGCTGACGTTGCGAAATCCACACACATGATACAGACGGCTTGGCCGTGGCCACAGTGCGATCCCGCGTGACGCCCACGGCGGCAACAAATCCCGTCTTGCCGTTTGTCCACCGCAGCCTCCACCGCCGCCGCCGCCGCCGTTGCGCAGCGCCGTGACCGAGACGGAGCCGCTGTCCTGCAGCGTCGAGAACAGGTGCATGGATGTGGCGACCCGCGCAGGCCGAGATGTTGATGGAAACTACGGTGAAGGAAATCGTCGGCGCAGCGGCGCGGCTGGAGCTTATCATGGACGCGCCGTCTGATGATGATGATGCCAGCAGCGGTCACGTAGCAGCGGCCGTGCAAGCAGGGTCAACGACGCGGACAGACGGGCCAGGAGGAGCGACTCGAGGCCCTCACCCTCTGGCGGTGTAATAATAGAAAGGCTTGGGCCCCGTCCGCCATTGGCTGCTTCGCAAGAGCAGCAGCAGCCAAGACTATGATTGGTCCCGTTTCGGCAATGTCCCAAGACTATAATTGGTCTCTTGTAGCAATGTACGGAGTACTATAAAAGCAGCAGCCAAGATAAGATAATAGATAATTGGTCCCGTTTAGCAATGTACGGAGTAATATAAGAGCAGCAGCCAAGACAATATAATTGATCCCGCCTACCAATGTACGGAGTAATACGTAAAATAGATAGAGATGAAAAAAAGCTGGGTGGGTCGAGTCAGTCAGTCAGTCAGTGGGTGGGTGAATGAATAGCCACGAAGCGTTTCGGCTATACTCGATGTTGACCCCACCGCCCTGTGAACAGGTTCCTTGAGGAAAAGGTCGCAGAGCTTGCCTGTTTGGATCCGAATCGGACAGTAGGTCCATGACTGCTGGTCCTTGATTATGCTTGGTGCGGGCGGGCATGATGGGATCGCACTGCGCGGAGATTGATCGTGACTAATAACAACCATGTGCTGATTTGCATCAGAGACAAGGTTGAGCGTGTGTACAACATGAGACGGACACTCGAGTGTAGGTATTAATCAGATGATATATTCAAGTAGTCATTACATTATACATTATTGATATACACCATAAATCGCTTCAAAATGACTTGGCAGCCCGCCCACCCTTTTTTTTTGGTACAATTACAGCCACCACCACCCCCTTCCAAGCATATAGGGTATCAAGAAAAGGCAGCAAACCAGCCACACCCAACGACTCACTGCTCCAATATCGCAAAATCCCAGCCTGGACGGGCACCATACAATGCCTTCAAGTCCGCTTTCAGCCAGCAGCGGTGCTCGCTGCCGGGGTCGTCCGCGATGATACCCCATCCACACGCCGTGCAGCCCGCAAAGTCGGCGCACCGCACCATGCACTCCTGCACCGTCGTGGTCCACACGCTGCCCAGGTCGCGCGCCTGGTCAACCCCGCTGTAGTCGATGCCGCAGAGGCGTCTGAATGTCTTGTGGCTGTCGGGCACGAGGTACAGCGTGTTGTTGGCCGCGGGACAGGCCACGACGCTCGTCGTCGTCGACGCGGCGCTTGGGGGGACGGTTGACGTGGGTGCGGTAGCCGTGCTGGAAGAAGCAAAAGATGCAGGCGAAGTTGTACTACGATTCACGTCAGAGATTGTTACAATATGAATGGGGGTTTTTTCCCGCGCATTTGTACCTCGTCGCATTCCGAGACTCGTCGTCTGTGCTCCTGTGGCGACTGCGCAATCCGAAAACAACGCCCACCGGAACTGCGACGGAAATCACGACTGCTACAACAACTGCCCATAGCACAATCAGAAACCGACGCCGCCGAATGCCGCAAATCGTCGCGACAGGCAGCGCCGCCGGTGGCGCCACGTGGTCGTACCGGCCGTCGTACGTGTCTTGCGGCTCGGGCTCGCCCTGCGACGAGCCCGGC
Organism: Beauveria caledonica; assembly: GCA_030777785.1. Taxonomy (NCBI): domain Eukaryota; kingdom Fungi; phylum Ascomycota; class Sordariomycetes; order Hypocreales; family Cordycipitaceae; genus Beauveria; species Beauveria caledonica. The sequence continues at coordinate 36,139 of JAPFSE010000165.1, read as the reverse complement.
GGCGTGGCCTCGCTGTAAAACGTCGACGGCTCTGACGGCCGACCAGACAGCTGCTTCGCCATCCTGCCGGAACGGATGCTCAACGTGCTAAAAAAGGTGCGCTGGGACGGGACAAGATCCGCTCCCTCGGGCATCAGCGTCTTGGGCGCGCCGTGTGCGCGCGACGGCATCCCTCCGGCTACGCGCGAGGCAGTCGTGCTGCTCGAGTACGGACGCGCATACATGTCATCTGCGTCTTCTCGATACGGTCGATGCCTGCGGCGATTGCCGCACACCTTGCAAGCGGGAGAGACAAATATCGGCGCGTGGGGGGGTGAACCGGGGTTCGAAGCTGTTGTTCCTTGCTGGAGCTCTCCGTATCGGGAAAAAGAGTGGTCGGTCGGTCGTGTTAGATTTTCCAATTGGACAGTTTGACAAGACTTGGCGCAAATGGGTTCTGCGAAAGAAGCAATGGCGGCATAAAAGGTGGACAGGCAAAGGTGACGGGAGAGCAGATCGTGGAAAAGGAGAGCACTAGTCGTGAAAAGGAGAGTCGCGATCCGGTAATCGAGCGAGAGCAGCCAAAGCTGTCACGTCATGTGCCCTGCTAGGGATTCCAAGCTGCCCATACCAGGGGTCAGCCAAGATCGAAGGCAGAAAGAAGCGTCGGCGAACAATCATAGCCCCTTTTTCGCGAGCCACAGACCCAGGCTGCCGCGCCACCTCCAATCTCTTCAGCAAAAGGCCGCTGGCCAATAACTTCTTTCACGGATCATCCGCCCAGACAAACATGTTTTTTTTTTTTTGCTTTGTGTGAGAGTGGCTGCTGCCGCTCGGCAAGGGGGGGGGCCTTTACGCGTTGGCAATCGTTCCATAATTTGAGGCTATTACCCTTGGCTCATTTCCCGAGACATGATCATTGCCGAGACAGAACTGGCTTCATTTTTGTGCCGCAGGATATAATCGAGGTGATTCCCGCTCCGAGATGCGTCAAAGTCGGCAGATGTCAAATTGTACGATCCCGGATGGAGAAATAGGGCCGTGTCAAAGTGTAAACGACCGTAATCAGGTTATATGCCCGTCACATATATGCTGTAGCAGCTAGGGTTGCAAACGCAGATTGATTATTACCCCAGCTCGTATTCAACGTGCTGAGTCACTGCTGACAACGGCCCATAGGGCTCGTTCAGCCGGACAAGATGATAAAAAAAAGGTAGGCTGATGATCGCGAGCGATTGATAAGGCGCGGCACACCTATTCGGATGATGGAGCGATACTTTGGAAGCACCACAGCGCCAAGGAAAAGAAAAACCTATAGCCAAGAAAACATTAGTATGAAATATACATTACAAAGGGATGATGCTGATGCCAAGATGACATTAGCATGAAATATGCATTGCCAAGCGGCGTGCTGATGGCCAAGATGCTGATGGCTCATCCTTGGTTCACTGCCAGCTTTCCAAAGCGATTGCGAGGCAGGAACCTGGCTCGGAGGCCGGCCTAGCTCCGTGACGCTGCGCGACATCACTGGCCTTTGTCGGTTGCCATCGTCATTCAGCAGAGTGTATTCGAAAGCAAGCCCAGCTATTGCCTCTTTCCTCTTCTTTTCTTCTTCTTCAAACGCCTATTTGTGACCATGGCCGAGTATAAGCGGAGAGGTGGCTGGTTTGAGAATGCTTCAATTCGTCCATGTCTGTATTCAAAATCTTTCATGATTTATATTTGTACTTGTTCATCATAGTTCCACAGGACCAGGACCCTTTTGCTCTTTCGTCTCGTGCCACTCCTCCAGCCACGCCTTGACAAACGCCACCTGCTGCTGCTGATTGTCAACGACCTGCTTCGGTGGTAAGCCCTCCTCATCCAGGCCCGGCCGCGGGCCAAACTCGTCCCAGTGGTGCACGCCCCAGTCAATCAGCAGGTACGGCTCCGAGATTGTGGACGCGCGCTCCGGCAGGCCGTCAGCGTGCGGCGTCGCCGCGCGCCAGGGGTCCTGCTTGCCGTCAATGATGGCAAGCCGGGGATAGCTAAAGTTGAAGCTTCCGTGCTTGTTGATTATGTCCACATCCGGGGGCGTGGTGATGTTGAAGAAGCGGCGGCAGTTGACGGTGGCGTAGTCGACGGTGGCGGCGCGCGATATGATGGGCCGACGGTCCTGGGGAGTGTGCTCGCCGTTGACAAAGTAGCCCCATCTGTTTGTCAATTGTTAGAGGTTTTTACTTGTTTCATTCTGGCGCGACGCATGTAGTTAAAGTGACTCACTCGGTACACGTCTGCCACAGCCAAGGGCGGTACATGTTGTTGGAAATGGCTGTCTCGTCGGGCGCGTGGCGGTTCGAGTAGCACTTGGCGTTGGAGAGACCCTTGCAGGATGACTTCTTCATCTTCTTGTCCATGTTGCGAATGTAGCCAGCCCAGTTGAGCAGCTGCGCGGACCGTAGCTTGAGGTCGCGACCGTGGCCGCCCAGCTTGGTAAAGTGCCTCGCCTTGTGCTCAAGGTGCGCGGTGCTCGCAAAGAGACGTGCGCTCGACGTGATGGCGGCGCAATAGAAGCTCAGCTCGTCGGCGTCGTCCTCGGTCGCCCAGTTGGTCGACTGCAGGCCGCTGATGGGTCCGGTGATGAGGTGCGCAAACTCGTCGTTTTGCAGGCCGTCGAGGTGAAACATCTTCTTCAGATCGTCCACCTCGTGCTGCTTGCCGCCGAATAAGACGGCGTCGACAATACCGGTGAGGGCCTGCTGGGCGTCCGAGCAGCCGGCCGGCGCAAAGTTGCGAAAGGCCTCGTGGTACTCCCAAAATTTGTCGACGGCGGCCGTGACGCCTGAGGAGGAGATGGCGCCCCAAAAGACGTCTGGGTACAGCTTGCGCGCCATGGCTGCGAAGCCGCCGGCGTACGACCCGCCGTAGATGATCCAGGGCGTGTCGGGCGCGTTCAGATGCGCGTGCTCGAGCCCGGGGAAGGCCACGTGCTGGGCAAAGTAGGCCGTGTCGGCGAGGGCCTGGTCGGTGGTGAGGAAGCGCATGTTGGGGGTGGACGCGTCGGGGACGGGCCAGCTGGTGCCATAGTACCTGTGCTCGAGTATGAGGCCGAGGCCGCCCGTCGCCTTGGTCAGGACGGGAACGATGCCATGGTCGAGGTAGGCGAGGCGGCCGGCGCTGTCAAACTCGCCCGAGTGCAGGACGATGACGGGCCCGCCGGGGCGGTAGTGCGAGGCGTCGAGCCAGTAGCGCAACGGGTAGGCGGCGTCCGAGTGCGGCGCGTACTTGGTCTCGTTGTGGAAGTGGTCGACGGGAACGGAAAAGTTGTAGGCCTTGATGGCATGGCGCACGTCGGGCGGCGTCTCGTCCTGGTTGACGCTCAAGGTCTCAAGGAAGGCGGGCGCGGCGTGAAAGGCGGCGGCGGCGGTGCCGGCCAGCCAAACGCCGGAGAGGAGGAGCTGCAGCGAGGGTCGCATCCTGGCAGCAATTGGGCGTCTCGCAGTGAGGACGTGTTCCTCAGGGCAGCGACAGCGGGAAAGGAAGGTGAGCAGCTAGGAAGATGCCGCGAGGTCGTGGAGGAGCTGTCTTAATTCATTCCGGATGATTTATCAACTTACTTGGTGGGCGCTACGTTTGGAGAAGCTCATTTTCATTAGCGTCATGAGGGGGCGGGAAGCGGGGATTAGTGGGAGCGAAGCGCCACTGAAACGGGTAACGTCCCGACTTTTAGGGGCTTTATAGCGCATGCCGCCGCTGTAATTACCTACAACTTTAGTCTCCCAAGGGACATATCCCCACTGTAGGTAGGTAAGGTAGCTATTCTTAGGTACTTGGTACCTAGGTACCTACCTACCTAGGCAGTGGCTGGGTAAGACAACGACTGACGGCTTTGCAGCGCCCTTCAGTTCAAGGTCTACCAGTACATCTCCTTTAACCTGCCTCCGGTATTTGCCTGGTCTGGTGATGTCGGCAATCCTTGCCCCCGAGTCCGTGTCACATTTCAAAGTACTTTGTTTATAATCAGATACTCGATGCATGTTTCACACTCGTCACGCCTCATCCGGCTACCAGGTACCAGGCTTGCAGGCTCTGCCCAGTTGTCAGGGTCCCGTACCCGACCTGTCTCAATAACACTCAAGAATTCTGGGAGGACATTAGGTATGGTGCTCGATATCGAAGCGACTTGTACACTTTTTCGACTATAAACCCTCATCTACAATTGTTGCTCACAGCTGGACCTCATCCTCAAGGTAGGTGCTAGTGCCTCCCCACAGTAACACAATTAACCATCACCTCGCTCACGATTCTTCTTGGGCAAAATGCGCAAAGCTTTCGTAAAAGTATTTGAGCAAGAAATCAAACTACCAATGTATTTTCAATATATTTCAATAAACAATATTGCCCCCGCCCACTCCGTGATTATGTGACATCTATTGAACCCACTGTACAAAGTACGCGCGCTATGGCAGCTCGCCTCTCAAGTATGACGTGCGAGCTCGACTCCCCCGCGTTTCCAGCTTATCATCAGATTGCCCATGTTTATTGCCAACGTCAACTCCGCAATCAACAACAATCTCAATTTTTACAATCTGCCATTATGACGCTCATTAAATTGTCACCGCCGAACAAGACCCTCAGAGGTCACAAGCTGGTCCTTGCGGATCCTCGCGCTCTGCCCAAAGACGCCTTGGATCGCCTCCACGCCCACTTCCCCGACCTCAAGGTGCAGCACTACGACGCCGAGGCGACGGACCCTTGGGCAGATGCCACGCTGGCACTGGGAACGACTTTTGACCTGCCCTCGATTGAGCAGGCCAAGAAACTGGAGCTCTTTCAACTGACGTCGGCCGGCGCGGATGGTCTCGTCGGGAAACCAATCTTTGACGACACCAAGATATCATTCTGCACCGCAAGTGGTGTACATGGGTATGAATCTTGCGCTCTTCCGAAGAGAAACTTTGCCAATGCAGTCAGCTAACTTGCTTCTTTTAGACCACAAATATCCGAGTGGGTGGTGAGCACCTTTCTCGCCTTCCAGCATCGTCGTACGTCCACGCCGCTACCATTACCAAATTACACTCTACTGACACTTTTCAGTACCTGAATACCTTGAGAATCAACACCAATGCAAATGGAAACCATCAAAAACCCCCACAGACGACTCTGTCGGCCAGCGAGTGCAAGTCCTGCTCCTCTCACCCCTCCTCTCACTCCCCCCCTCCCACTAACCTCTCCTCAGAGGCATCCTCGGTTACGGCAGCGTCGGCCGGCAAGTCGCCCGCCTCTGCAAGGCCATGGGCATGCTCGTCCATGCCTACACGCTGCACCCCCGCCGTACGCCCTCCTCCCGGCGCGACGACTCCTACGCGCCGCCCGGTCTCGGCGACCCCAGCGGCGCCCTCCCCGACCGCTGGTTCGCCGGCGGCTCCACCGCCGAGCTGCACGCGTTTCTCGGCTCCGGGCTCGATCTGCTCGTGGTGGCCCTGCCGCTGACGCCCCAGACGCGGGGACTCGTGGCACAGGCCGAGTTTGCGGTGCTGCGGGCGAACAAGACGTTTGTGTCGAATATAGGCCGCGGACCGATTGTCGACACGGAGGACTTGGTGGATGCGCTGGAAAAGGGCGTGATTCGCGGCGCGGCGCTCGATGTCACGGATCCGGAGCCGCTACCGGAGGACCATCCGCTCTGGCGGGCAAAGAATGTTATTATCACGCCGCATGTGAGCGGTGCTTCGTCAAAGTACATGGAGAGGGTATTCGAGGTGCTGTTGGCCAACTTGACAAGGTTCGGCAATGGAGAAAGATTGATGAATTTAATTAATAGAAAAGAAGGATACTAGAAGATCAAGCAGGAAAGCAAACAAGTACAACGAATAAATTTCGTCGTTATTCGACGATTTGCCTCTTCTGCTGCAAGCCACGCAACGACTCCCTCAACGCCCGAATCTCAGCATCGCCATACGTATCATCGAGCAGCTCCAGCACACCCTCCGCCGTGATTTCCGGATCCCACCCATCCGCCGCCACGAGCGCGTCCGTCTCCGCACCGCCCACCTCGAGAAATAGCCGCACAATCGTTACCCACCGGCGCGTGCCCTCCTCGTCCACGTCATACAGCCTGATCCACCGGCGCCGTCGCGCATCCCGCAGGTGGCGCAGCACCGCCAGCCACGGCGTCGTGTCCGTCCGCGCCAAGAAGTCCTGGTAGACATGGTTGGCGCCCGGGTTGACGCGGCAGGTGGTCCGCAGCAGGTCCTCGACGAGCGCCGGGTCGGAGAGCGGGAAAATGGTCTTTTTGCGCGAGCACAGGTACTCGGTCGCGTAGGCCAGCAGCGGCACCGCATCGCCGACCTGCAGCTTCTTCATGTCGTCGGAGATGTCGCCGTCCTCGTCTTGTCGGCGTCGCGCGGCCAGCTCCTCGACGACGTACCGCCGCAGGCCAAACTTGACGGCGAGGCCCAGAAACGGCTGCCATATCGGCGGCGCCTTGCCGCGCGCCTCGAAGCTGCCGTACGCGTTACGCGCCCAGTGATCGTACGGGTCGTGCCGTTTCCGCGCCCAGTAGCGGGCGACGACGTCGTCGAGCGCGTTCACGAAGCCGCGCTGCAGGCGGTCCGGGTCGGCGCGGACGCGTCGCGCGTGCGTCAGCGCGAGCGTGATGCCCGGCCACCAGTCGTCGAGCATGCGGTGGCGCTCGACGCGCCCGAGGGGCCGTCTCATCTGCAGCACGTAGGAGCGCAGCAGCCGCAGGTCCGCGTCGAAGCCGGCGGGCCGCCGCTGCATCAGACGGTCGTGGACGCCCGGGCAGGAGACGAGCCAGTCGCGTACGGTGCGGTGGCTGTAGACGATGCGGCTGCGGGCTCTGTCGCGCGCAGTGTACTCGGTGCTCGAGAAGCGGCGATGCGAGCTGCCAAAGTTGCCGGTGCGTTTGCGGATGTGAAGATTGAGCATACCGGAGAAGCGCTGTTTGATGACGGCAATGGTCGCTTCGCCGCGCTGAGCTATGTAGTCGTCTGTAGCTTCCTTGACGGATACTCGACCGAGAATCAACTGATCATCCTGCTTGTAGAGAGCGAATGCAAGCTCCCAGACTGTCAAGCTATTGGCATCGTCATTGCGCACAAAATCGGCAACCTCCTCCCGAGCCCGCATCAGGCTGTACAGGGACGCAGACTGCTCAAGCTCTTCTGTCGTCTGGTCCTGAAAGAGCAGCTTCGCAAACAGCTCGTCCAAATCTGCTGGCAGCGCCGCAAGAATGTCTCTCAGACCCTGCATCCCCTCTTCCTTGGCAAACCTCTCCAACACCTTTTCGACGGCCAGCCGAACCCACAGGAACACGCCGTCGGCGCGGTCAATGAGCGCGTCCACAAATGTAGAGCCCTTGTCTGTATCCTGCTGCAGAATGTCATTCACATCACTGCTCCGCGCCAACGTCTCGGACACGTACTGCCGCATATCTCCATATGTCAGCTCCTGCAGCTTGAGATTGGGCACCGCAAACTCGAATGCATCCCGAAATACGGCCCACGGCCGGGACGACAGGCACATTTTGACATTATCCGACCTCGTCCCCGTCGCCAAGCTCCTAAACAGATGAATCATCATGGCGTGATCGCCCTCAAACTCATCCATGCCGTCGACAAACAGGCAAATCCTCATCTTTTCCGCCGCCGCCGCCGTCTCGATAAACGCCAAAAACGCCGACAGCAGCTCCTCGGCCGTCCACTCGAGCCGGAATCGGACGCGCTCCCTCGTCGGCATGGTCCGCAGCTTTGCCCAGAGCGCCGGCACCGACGCCGCAATGTAGCCCGGGTGCGCGGAGAAGAGCTGGTGCAGCAGCGAGCGCAGCAGCCCGGACTGGGAGCGCTGCTCGCGCGGGCCGCTGGTCCAGAAGAAGAAGCCGGCGACGAGGAGCGGCCGCTCGCCGCTCCAGGCCTCCAGGCAGCGGGTGGTCGCGGCGTGCTGGAACAGGTACCGCATAAACGTCGACTTGCCGGATCCGGGCTTGCCCGTGATCCAGTATATCGGACCCGACTCGGCCGTGGAGAGCCAGTGCTTTAGACTGTGCTTCGTGGCCCGGCCGTTGCCGTCTCGGACGCTTGGTTCGTCGGCAAAGACCCAGTCAAACGTCGTGGCGTGCGCCTCTGCGACCTCCTCTTCACGGTCGTGCATGCTCTTGTACGCGAGCCCCTCGAGGATAAAGTCGTTGAGGATATCCGGCGACACGAGCCGCGGCTGCTGTCCATCATGCTGGTGTGGCCCTGTTGGGGTCCCATCGAGCTCAGTCTGCGGCTCTTGCGCCTTGGACTTTGTGTCCGGAGCGTGCTCGCCGTTAAAGTACTCGTCGCTGGACGGAGCACGAGGCGACAGGCGGACAGACAGCCGCTGCTCAAGTTTCAGAAGCTGGTCCGCAGTACTAGAAGCATAATGTTAGCCCAATAAAAAAAGAATCATCAGACGAATCCGTACGATTGTGAAAATCATAGCATTGATGCGCAACAAACTTACAAAACCGCCTGTTCGAAGCCACGCGCTCGCTGAACCAAGTCGTCCAGTCGCTCCCCAAGCACAGCCAGGTCAACAAGACTCCACGTCCACGTCTTTTCCGCTGCCTTTTCCCGTCGATCAAGGCGCAGCACGACATCCCGACCAATCTTGACACACGCGCGCAGCAAACCGACAGACACGCCCACACCGCGGGTCTCGTCAACGGCCGCCACGACGGCCAAGGCCTCGCGCAGACGACCACCCTGTTGGGTCATGGGCCAGCAAGACGCAAGCTTCTTCTTCTTCGAATCTTCATTGTCGACGTCGTCGTAGTTGTCAAGACTGTGCTGCTGCTCTGACCAGGCAGCCGCAAAGACGGCCGTCGCAGCCTCGAGGAACGCGAGCACAGCAGCAGCGTCGCTGCGGGGGAGGATGGGTGCGGCAGCGTCCATTTTATAGCATGTAATGGAGCGCTTCTCTGGTGCATATATTTTCTAATTCTATTTTTTTTCACTAGCTATCTAGCATGGGCATGTGGCGTCTCGCCAGAAAACAAAAACTCCCGCAATGGTTGTAGGTTGGCGGTAAAAGGTGCGGTTTGGACGACAGAGTGTGTACGACAGAGTGCGTTTGGTGTGACAATGGAAATGAGAAAATGCACGGCATGTAAGCAGGCTGAGAATTGGTTTGAATGCGGCTTATTCGCGTATGCAATTAGCGGGATGCTGATAAGGCTCTCGTCAAGCCACGGAGACCACTGTTCTGTCGATGAGAGGAAGTTTTCGTACTTCCTGAACTTTCTTGTTCTAATAATGTCTTGCCTTTCAAATCAATAGTGACTCTGTTGAACTACAAACCTCTTGCTTCTGCCTGTGCACAGACGTTTGGGGACTACTGCGTGCAGCGCTCAATATAGACCATAGCATGGGCCGAGGCCTGAGCCTCATTGAAGCCAGACCAACCCGAGGAATACTCGTGCGCAGAAGTGTTGTATGAGGCGCAATTAGACCAGTTGCTGTTGAAAAGGAATATCTATAAAATGGACACGAGGAAGAAGGGTCAAGATATAAGCTCTAGATTCTATATCTTTATACGAAAGAAAACAGGTGTACATGCTGCGACAAACCGTGGAATAAGAATGCAGACTATAAACCGCGGATCGCATATATAAGAAAAATCAAAATAAAAAAAGCCTTGTGCCATAAACAAGTCCATATATCCAGAAAACAAATGTCGCTCAGGTGAAGAGGTGGTCATTATCGTATTGTTGTCGTTTGTTTGCATACCATCCCAAATGGCACGGTAGATCAGAGTCAAGGGAAGAAAAAAGCACATAAACATCATACACGCATTATTTACGCGACAACGAGCTGGCTGCGGCTTGCGTCCTTGTTCTTTCTCCTGAACAGGCTCTTGAAGAGATCGCTCTCCTGACGCTGCGCCTTGGGGCGGACGGGCAAGTCGACGTCGTCGCGGCTACGGTGGCGACTGCTGCGGCTGTCGTCGGTGCGCGACCTGTGCTTGCTGCTCGTCGTGGACCCTTCACGGGTCGAGCCCCTGCTGCTCTTGCGGTCTTCTTCGTCGTCCCGCCTACTCGAGTGGTGGGACTTGTGCGACTTGTGCGACCGGTGTGTCCCGCTCGTCTTGCTCGTCCCGCTCGTCCCGCTCGTCTTGCTGGTCTTGCTCGTCTTGCTAGTCTTGCTGGTGCGGTGGGTGCGACTGCTGTGATGCGAGCGGGTGTCGTCAAGGTCGCCCTGGTCTTCGCAGCGGTCGCGCGGATCGGCGCGGGTGGCGCGGTCGGCCTCGGGGGTGATGAGCTCCATATCGGCGCTTTCGCCGTCGCCCAAGGGCTCGATACCTCGGCGCCAGGACTCTATAGTGCTGAGCTCGTCGTCAAGGACAAGAGCCTCATCATAGCCGTCATAGCCGTCATAGGCTTCATAGTCGCCAGCATATGTTTGCGCACGCTGCAGTACTGGCCTTTCCATGTGCTCGGGCTCCTCGATGGCGGGAAGCGGCTGGTAGGTGAGGGCAGCTTGTTGCATGGCGCGTTCTTGTTGCACCCTCTTGACAATCTTCCAACCGCCAAACATGACTACGGTGACACCGACAGCGAGACCAGAGGCGATGAGAAACTGGGGAGAGGCCAAGAGAGCGAAGACGGCCGGCGAGCCACCTTTGAGGAGACCGAGGACTGCTGGGGACATTTTGGCGGCAGCACTAGATAACTCGCTCAAGGTTAGAGCGACAGCGGCAGCGGCGTCGGGTTTTTCTTGGAGATGTTTAATCATTGCCTGAGCAGAGTGGTGGACACAGTTTGCTTCGTCTAGCAAGCCCTCGACCTTGCGTACCAGCGCTGTAGCCTCGCCTGAGTCTGTATCGGCGAGATCGGTCCGTTCGGCAAGATCGGGAGGGATATTTCCATAAGCTAAATTCATATCAATCTTCTTCTTCTTGGGCTGCGGTACAAGAGCCCCAGACTGGGAAACGAGAGCTCCGGACTGCGGGCCAAGCGCTTCGCGCTTTGGCACCAGGGCTCCGAGCTGAGAATCCGATCTCGTTCTTTGGACTATAGAGGGCTGCCTCGGTTGGTGGGGTTGATAGACGCTGCGCTCAACTATCGTGAGGTCTATATTGGACTGGCCCATGGGAACTGTCTCGGCATAGGGACTGCGATACCTAGACATGGTGGTGGGAGGTCTCGAAGGCCGGGTGCTGGCGGCGTGGCTGTGCGTTTTCAGGTTGTCCTCTGTCAAGGCGACCGAGTATTCGGAGGGCGCACGAGTACTTCGTGGTCTGTGAGTGCCATAATGGGAAGTCCTCGTGCGGTGACTGCGGCGCGAGCTTGCAACGCTGGCAGCATCGTAGGAGCTGCGTCTCTGTTGGTCATGTAATGTGTATTGGTCCTCTTGGGCATAGTAGACTGTTGGCGCACGCTCAGCGTCCTCGACATAGTAGGCGGTCTGAGCGCGACTCAGGGCGCGAGGGCGATAATCGACCTCATCGTATTGGACAGAAGGCGCTTGTTGAACAGAAGGTGCGTATGGAGCACTTCTGGCAACACTTGCGGTCCCGTCGAATGTGTTTGCGCGTTGGAGTGCACGTTCAGCCCTGACGCCGTCCTTCTTTTCGCTATAGGCAGCCTTTGCTTCTTTGAATATTGAAAACAGCTGCTTTCCCTAGAGAGAGGAAACACGAAAAATTCGCAGGTTAGCTACTAATATGGCATGTCGATCGCGGGAATGAGGCCGGTAGTTGTGGCGGGGACAAGGAAAAGCGCATCAGTGCGGGGGATTAAAGGTGAGGCGAGATGGCGCTTACAGTGCTGATAATCTTGCCCGAGTTGTTGACAATGGTGACGGTCTGTTCCATGGCGGGCGAGCCCAATGAAGAGTTGTGAGGGAGTGTGCTCACGGCCGGTGTTTTTTTCTTGTCGAGGAGACAAGAAAAAGAAGTGAGGGGGGAGGGTAAAGCCTCTGTCGGAGTCTGTGACAGGAGGCCGTCGTACGTTCCAAGTCCGAGTGAAGCTGCGAGGGGCACCTGGTTGCCCGTTTGCCGGTCTGGATTAGTGCCGAAATCGCGCCACGAGGCTGAATCTTGCAGGGTGCGCAAGACTGCTAGAAACAGTCGAGACCGCTGAAAGATGGTCGCAAGGTGCGCTGAAAAAAAGACGAAGCCAGCTGAACTGGTACAGGCAGTAGGTATTCAGGTAGATTAGGCGGGAAATGGCGGGATATGGATATACCCTTGTTTCTATCGAACCAGTAACAAGGGATTGCCCACTCTTCTGCTCTAACCCAATCCTACCTATTTTAGCAAAAGAATTGTTAGCCAAGTGTCGGTGAATAAGACGATATCGGGTTGTCGAGGATTCTCCCTACCTGGGTAAGTAGATAGGCGATACTTTGGATAGTATATCAGAACAGGTAGCGTGCGAGGTACCCACAAACAGTGCTGTGAGAGCCAAGAACTGTCCACTGTAGCTCCACCAAATTACCCACTGTACCCGGCGTTGGAGGGGGCTGGATCTGGGGCGGTATCGACAGACCGCCAGAGAAACGGGGAACGAAGACGAAAATGAAGAAAATGTCGGAAACGAAGAAATGGAAATCTAAGAATCAATGTAATGACTACCGTCGCACTTAAATAAGGACACCAGGGGTACTCGTCAGGTTGTACATATACGTATGACGCTGGGAAAATCCTGCACAGAGCCGCCAAGCACGGCACACCAATCGTGGCCAAACAAAACACCAGGCAAGCACTTTAAAGCTCAGCCAACCGATGCCCAACCGATGCGGCCTCTGATGAAGAGAGAAAAAAAAGTATAAAAAGAAGTTTTTAAAAAAAAGTGACAGAGCAAGTCGGGATTAGCAAACTTCGCCTCACCAGCAAACCGACTCCGCGGTTGGCGCCGTCCCGATTGGCCCAGGGCCCACCCCCATCACCACCACGGAAGAGTCCTTTGGGCTCTGCGTTGTCAGGCCTCGTTGCATGATAAAAAACTTGTCGCATCTCGCCACCAGCCAAATTCAGCTCTTTTCCGCGCCCATGATGGAAAGGCTCTTGTACGACCGACCCAACCTCCCCTCCCGGCCCCTTTCCCCCCTTCCTATCAAAGTATGGCCGCTGTTGCGTACTGGTAGCCCCAGACGGCTTTGCCAGGTGGCCATGTCCAGAACCTATCACTTGGGATGACAGGGGCCCATGCGGCGGCCGCATGCGGGCCGCTCCTCTGGGGGGAGGGACGGACCTGCGACATCTCATGGGCAGAGCCCTTTCGAAGGCTTGATGACGAATCCGAGGGCTTGGACATCTGCCGTCCGTCACACGCGCCCGCATGTCCCCCTTGAGCCTCAAGGACTTTCTCAACTGGGCATCTTGTTGGGCACGAGCAAAGGAGGCTGGGACGAGCATTCCCTGGTCGAGAGCTGCACGGTGTTGCACAGTGTTGCATGGGGTTTCAAAGTGGTGACGGCAACTATTGAGTGAGCTCCAGCTCATTGGGGAAAAGCGCTGGCCTGTGCCCAGGGCATAGCCTAGCTGATTGTCTCCCACGTTGGCTGCCTGCTTTCAGGCTGCCATGTATTTGCAATTATTAGTCACTGGCCATTCTAATAATAATGCTAGTCGAGCTTCCAAAAGAGGACAGACAGTATTACGCCAGAGCACTCTAGGCAACGATGCTGAATGTGGCATCTCGACTCTACTTTCAACCATGAAATAGGCAGCGAGATGTTGAGTGTCCTCTTTCGTATTTACTTGTGGCTATGAATAGTAGAAAGAAATCCAAAACAACATGTCAAGAGTCACACCTCATACGTATTCCTGGCCATGACAACGCATGGTCAACGTCTATTGTGAGCGTCGAGCAGTCCGCCACGACGATGCAAAAAGAATTCCGCCCCAGCAACAAATGAAAAAGAGTAATCAGCAACAGCAAACGCCGAGACTAAACTAATATTGACTTATAAAAAAGGACCAAAACCATGCTTGAATGAATCTTCTCCTTCTCCTCTCACGACGCCCTGCACACGTTCATGCCATGTAATGCAGGCATCACGCTGCACGTCCCCATTCGCATGCCTCTTTCGCTTCCACACAACTTCAATCCATCTTACTGCTCGCTCGTCTCTCTCTGGCCGACGACGCCAAAGTTGAGCTTCCCACTGACCGCCAGCGGCTTTTGCTTTGGCGCCATCGTCCTGTCCTCCTCTGCGCGCACCACCACCTCCTCGCGGCTGACGTGCAGCTGATCCTGCGGCAGACCCATGGACTCGAGGAAGCGCAGCGTCTCGCTCCACTCGCGCGTCTGGCGGTCCGCGCTCCAGCCGAGTTCCTGCGCCATAATGTCAATCACCTGGGGTAGCGCGAGCAGCGCGCTGTCGACGTCGAGAAAGGCGAGGCGCGTGCGCCGTGCAATCAGGTCAGCGGCCGTGCAGGCAGCCTCGGCACGCACGCCGTACCGTACCTCGGCCTCGGTAAAGGGGTGGGCGGGCAGCAGGCGGGTGGGCGGCGACGACGGCGTCGTCATCGCGAGGAGGGCCCAGGCGCGGTCGCCGTAGTTGGTGGCCAGGTGGTGCGCAATGTCGGCGTCGAGGGGCTGGCTCTCGGCGAGCTCGGCCGGCAGCCGTGTCGAGTAGCCGTGGGAGCCGGCGAGGACGACCTTGCGGGTCACGCAAGCGCCGGTGGTCTGGACGGCGGGGAAGCCGGCGCCGGAAACGTCGGCGGGGGTGGCGTCAATGCGGGGCGTTAGGTGAAACGTCTTGATGGCCTCGTCGACGGCGTCCTCGGCCATCTGGCGGTAGGTGGTCCACTTGCCGCCGGCGCAGGTCAGCAGGTTCGAGGGCGACACGGTGACGAGGTGGCTGCGCACGAGGGACTCGGTGTTCTTGGCGTTGGGGTCCTTGACGAGCGGGCGGATGCCGGACCAGGTGGCGAGCACGTCGGCGCGTGTGAGCGTCGACTCGGGCTTGAGCAGCTTGCTGACCTCGCCGAGGATGAAGTCGACGTCCTCGTCGCGGGCGACGGGCTGGCGCTCAATCTCGCAGGCATTATCCGTGGTGCCGGCCAGCGTGTAGTTTTGCCACGGCAGTACAAAGACGACGCGGCCGTCCGACGTGGCCGCGTCGAGCATGCCCATGCCGCTGGGGCACAAGTTGCCGGGCAGCATGATGTGCGCGCCCGACGCGGGCGCAATCATGGCCTTGCGCGAGGGATCGTCCATGCGCTCCACCGCGTCAGCAAACGGTCCCGTCGCGTTGATGACGCCCTTGGCGCGGACGGCAAACTCTTTGCCGTCGAGGCCCGCCGCGGGGTCGACTTGCGCCATGACGTCGCGGACCGTGGCGCCGCGAATCTTGCCGTCGGCGTCCTTTTGCAAGCCCGTGACCTCGACGTGGTTGAGCACGGTCGCGCCGTGGAGCGACGCCGTCATGGCGAGGGCGACGTTCATGCGCGAGTCGTTGTGCTGGCCGTCGTAGTAGACGAGCGCGCCGACCAGCTTGTCCGGGTTGAGCATCGGTAGCTTGGCGAGCGCCTTTGCGCGGCTCATGTAGTAGGAGCTCTCGAGGCCCTGGTCGCCCGCGAGCATGTCGTACGTCTTGGTGCCTAGCCACATGTACGGCGCCTGCCACCAGCGCTCGAGCGGCAGCAGGATGGGCAGCGAGTGCGACAGGTGGGGGGCGATGTCGAGAAAGGTGCGCCGCTCGCGCAGAGCCTCCATGACGAGCTGCAGCTGCGCATAGTCGAGGTTCCAGACGGCCTTTTCCAGGTACCGCACGCCGCCGTGCACGAGCTTGGTGCTCTTGGAGCTGGTGCCCGCCGAGAAGTCGTCGCGCTCGACCAGCGCCACCTTGAGGCCGCGCGTGACGGCATCGAGCGCGATGCCGGTGCCCGTCGCCCCGCCGCCAATGATTAACAGGTCGTACTCGTCCGTGCTGTCGGGCTGGCCGTGGCGGCGGAGCTCGGCAAGGTTCTCGGCGCGGCTCTTCATCTTGGGAAAGGTGGGCGGTATAATGCGCCCGTTGGCGTCGCGCTGCAGCGAGACGAGAGGCGTGTCGAACGAGTGCTTATTTTGTCGGCGGGAGGCGTAGACGATGCCACCGGCGGTAGCGACGGCCGCGAAGCCCATCAGCGGCTTGCGCAGTCTCGTGAAAGCTCGCGACATTGTGTGAGAGTTGTCGGTCGTAGCGTTGGCGTGAGCAGTCGATGAGCCTGTGAGGGGCGTGAGGCAAGCTCAGTTGAATCCAAAGAAAAGCCTGTCGCAGTCTTGATGTATTCTCGAAAAATGTTGTCTGTATATGAGAGAAGGAGGAAAAAGCAAACAATTCGGGTATTGGAAATTTTATGTAGTCACAAGCTTCGGCAGACGCGGTCCGGTAACCGGCTGTTTTTAGATGCTGCTAGTGATATGGATCTGCCAAGGGTGTGGGCGGTACCAATACGGGTTTCAGGAACGCTTCGAGGTGTAAAGGCAGGTTGTTTGGAGGGCGTCGTACCAATCACTTGCGGGTATAAAGATGCAGAGAAAGAAATCGGAACGGAGAACAGCGCGGTATCTTGTTAATAAAGCGCGGCGGATCGGGACAACCGCGAATGAAGAAAATGGAATGACTCCCACGGCGTGAAAGATTGCAAAGCTGTTGTCTCCACCCCGAGATATCGGGAAGTGCACGGCGAACAAGAGCGAGCTCGGGATCAGGGCTATTATGCTGTGTGTCTCGAGCTTGTTATCGTTCCGATCACAGTGGCCCACGTGTGACGGCGGCTGGATTACAGTTCAACACCATGCGATTAGGAGAAAAACAGAGGAGACGAAAAAGACGCCGAAGCCGCCAAAAAAAAAAAAAAAAAAGGACTAATTGGTCTAATCAGGTGAGAGAGTACAGAGTAGGGGGGCAAGGAAAAAGTAAAAGGGCCGGCCAACTTTGCGACTGTGACATCATATCTTGTACGACCAAGGGAACAACAAGCAAGCGCCGCCGGAGAAAGAGCGGGACGGCCGAGAATACCAAGACATGCAGAAAGAGAGAGAAAACCACTGGCAAATGAATGAGGAAATTGAATTCTTACACCAATTGCACACTGAGCGGCTGTCATTGTTGTCTCCATCTTTAACCGAATGAGTGCCTCTTTGTGTTTGTGAGACGTCTGATTTTATGCACCTCGGGGTTTCGATACCGATCGACCATAGGCCGGTCTCGGGCTCTCGTCGGGCTTTGTCGCCCGAGACGTGGTTCGACGAGCCCCACTAACGAAAAGTTTCGTCTCGGTACTTGCTCGGTGCTTCGACCCGAGGCGGTTATGCCGGGGGTAGGGGCAGGGACAAAGAAACATCTCATTACGGATACAATTCCCACTAAATAATCACTCAAAAGTGGATAATTCTCCCCTACGGCACGGAATGTGATGGGGGTCCTCGGTTTTTTTCTGTTCTTGTCGCCCCCCCGAAGAAGGGTGCCGAAAAGTCCGGTTGTCTGATCCGAGTCCTCCGGAGGCCGTCCCCGGAATCAGCCCCCCGACTCGGAGCTCGTCGCCACTAATTATTAGGGAAGCCCTCGCTGGTCACGCGCCGCGCCGATACTTTTTCTTCTCCAATATTTCAGTCGCTTCGAATCTCCTTGGTTTCCCTAGTTGTTTTTCACGCCCCGCCTCTGCCGGCAAAGAAACGTGCGAGCGTTGCAACTGCGGGTGATCCTCCTCACCCCCACACTGAAACACCTTTATTTTAACCATGTCGTGCGTAGCATAGCACATTAGTAGCATATTAGTAGCATATTAGTATTCCGTCAGGACATATCGTGTACATGGCAAGTTTCCCCATACGATGCTGTTTATGATGCCATATTCAGCTTCCTTTGTCAATTGCAGTGTGGCTGCGCATAACCCTTAATGGGTATGTAGCAATAACTGCCCGCTGATATAACGATAATACCAGCCTTCCTCGTCTGGTTTTGGCCCCCTCTCCCCGCCGTTCACGAACCACACTGGCTGAAAAGCCCACAGCCGTGGTATCCCTGCTAAACGGGGCCGCCAGATGGCTGGATCCAAAAACATTGGCGATTCAGGACATCTTGTGGTTCCTGTGGATCTATAGCAAGGAACGCCTAATAAATACACGCCCGCTTCTCGACAACCAGGGCTGGTATGCAAGGTACGGTGAACATCTGACGACCGCAGTTGGTATGATAAAGTCCATCAAAATTCTTTGCATCTATAGCAATCTTCACCCCGCTTTCTCCCTCTCTCTCTTTCTCCCGGGCTATTCATTTTCGACATTGCAGATCTTCTGCGTCAACTTAGACGACGCCCGTTTACCCCGTGTAAGCAAGCGACCGAGCGGCCGCCCCTCTGCTACGAGAGAGGCGCAAAGAGAAAGCCACAGCTAGCCGAGACGAATGAATAGCTTATTGCACATGCTGATATATATGCACGCCCCCCTGGCTCCAATCTCTCGCTTGCTAGCCCGGTCCATGTGCCCGTGCTATAACTAAAACCTTGAAGCGGGGGTGGCGTGTTGAAAAAAGGTGAGAGCACTTATTAATATACTGGTCAGAAGCGAGCAAGAATTAAAAATCAAGCAAATTTTTTAAAGAATGGCTATTGCTACTTCTCAAGGTAGGAAATATATTCAGGCTAATTGTTCGTCTACCCGTACGTCGTGCAACCATCAAGGCACAAGTTGCCACGCCAGCAACACAGGTGACATCAGTCTGCCGCGTACTAGTCACAAGCCACCAATACAAGCCATTGCATCTCGGTCAAAGCAAGTATCCGAAACACCGCATCATTTTTTTGGGCAGAAGAAAAATCGCCTTCTTCCTAGTCAATGCATGATTCATGAAAAAAAAAAAAAAAAGAGGGAATTGAACTCTGCCCCATTGCTAATATGTGCGTCTGTCGTCATGGGGCCAATACCTTCAGATGGCAGAGCTGAATAGGGCGGAGTGCGGGCGTGTGCAGCGGCAAAGCCGCCTCTACCAGCCCAGAACAAGGCAGTCGTCCGATTGTTCCATTCCTCTGCTTTGCCGGGCCCCCTCAGCGGCGGCACGACCTTTCTGTCTACCCAAAGCCCTAACTAGACGCTGAATGAAACAGGAGAAGAACATCAGGAGAAGAACAGACCAAGATAAACAACATGCAACGGAGGAAACACAGCAGCATGCCAGTTGCGCTAGCGGAGCAGCATTTCTCGTCTCTTTTCAGAGAGACTTGGTCACCGGACGGAATCAAGGTTTTCGACCGCGCCACGATGCTGCCACTGCTGTCGCACAAAGCCAAGGCCGTCCGATCCGCCTGGCAGCAAGCCAAAGAAACCGATTTAGTGTTACAGTACAGTACCTTGAGTACCAAGCCGTCGTAAATTATGGTAGCACTGGCGGATGCTGATCAACGACCAATCTCCACTTGGGCACAAATGCAAAGTAAATCATTCTACATGTCCATGATGCTGCAGATCCTGGTGACTGCAGCGAGCGCCAGCATCATCGTTACGAGCCAACCAGCCTTTGCTGTCGGACATGCTGTGCGAAACCAGTTTTATTGCTTAGGCCCGACTGGCTTGTTACTAGTCGCTCCAGGCCTCTGATGGACTAAGCATCATCGCAAAGACGTCAACTTGACTATGCATGTAGAATATGTTCAAGTCATAAAGATGCCACGTGGTGATACAATCTCAACGTATGTAAAATCTTAAAAAAAAAAACACAAATTATCATGCCGAGTTTCTTTTTTTAAAAGCCGTCAACCGTTAATGCTCGTCACCTTTTCAAATTGGACCCATTCGAAATAAAGTAGAAAACACACAAACACCAAACATTAATGATAAAAAACTCGCTCATGCCTCTGCCAATCCAAAACTGCTCCATCTTATCCATTTCTTCATAGCAAATATCCCTCTTCATCCAGAACCCTTCTTGACGTCTGAAAGACTAGACTTTAGCTTCAGTAGACTGTCGGTAGGTGTTGGACCAGACATCGCGGCGGGGTCGAGCCAGTCTCTTGAGGCCAAACCAGGGTGAGTTGATAGGGCTAGGACCGGTGTAGATGAAAACGTCGTAGAGGAAACCGCCAAAGAGGGTGCCGAGGAACGGGGCAACCATCGGAATCTAATTGAGGTTAGCATGAGGTTGTGTCTTGTTGGAGTCTCGGAGCAACGGACCCAGAAATAGTAGCCACCAGCAGAAAAGACCTCGGTACCGTAGCCAACAAAGTAGGTGATGAGGCGAGGACCAAAATCACGAGCCAAGTTGATGGCATAACTAGTCTCCCAACCCAAGCAAGCACCGATGCCAAAGATGAGGAAAAAGAGGGCCAAAGGTAGCATCTTGCCGGCGCCAATATTGCCTTCGTCAACAAGGGCAAAGATGACAAATTGAAGGACAGAGCTCGAGAGGAACTCGGAGAAAAACATGCCGGTACGGGTCATGAAGGGGGCGGGATATGTACAAAAGACACCAGCGGTAGCATTGGGGCCCGTCACGGTTCGGATTCCGGCACCGCCCTCAAAGTTGTCAATGGCGGACTTGTAGTTGCCGTATATAATGGCAGCGCCGGCCATGGCACCAAGAAGCTGGGCAATGGCGTAGACGGGAAATTTGCGCCAGGGGTGGCCACGGAAGACACAGTTGGCCAAAGTAACGGCCGGGTTGATATGCCCGCCAGACTTGCCGCCAACGTAGACACCAAACATGACACCAATGCTAGATGTTGTCAGTATTGGTTAGCACAACCATTTGTTGGAGGGATGCTTACCCCCAACCCCACGAGATACTCTGGTAGTTTCCCTTTTGTTCTTTACTCAAAACGACTTGGGCAACAACACCATCACCAAAGATGATGAGAATCATGGTGCCAAGGAACTCGGAAAATGCATCTTGCCATATAGATCGAACTTTTGTCCACGCGAGCTCCTTCTCCTCTGGAGCAGGCAGCTCGGGATGGATTGCTTCGGGACTGCTAGGAGGAACCATCTTGGTCTCTTGGTAGGAAGTAATCTTGTCGACGGACGACGCTGACACAGTGTCCTGAGAGACTGGAAGGGACATTGATTCGAGATATATAGCAGGAAGACGGGATAAGGGCTGCAATCAAGGAACTCTCGGATGCAACTCCAGGGGAAGAGGTGGTTAATATGCAGTTTTGTTGGTGTGAGGCGAAGATGGTGTGGCGGGGCTTAGCCGTTGCAACTAACCCCGCGGACTGAGGAAAGAGCGGCAGGGATAAAGAGGTTAAAGAGTTGGGATGGGATCTGGGGATGGCGTCGAGCAAAGAATATAATGGAGGGTGTCCTGACAGAGTTAGGAGACGTGGGAGAAGAATGCGCCTGTGTGGCCTGTCCGGTGGTCTCGGCCGCGCGGGTGGGCCCAGGTACTATTATGTACGGCGTAGGGGCGCGCGATGATGAGGATATAGTTTCCTAGGTAATCAGGTTCGACAGATCTTTGCTTGTACGAGCAGTTTGTTGATGGAACACGGGAAAACGCAAGCCACAGTGGACAAGCTAGGGGTGCGAGGATTGAGTAAGAAATGTTTGGAGGATGCGGAGCGGTGCCATGTGTGTAGTGGACTTTTAAGGGCAATAGTCTATAGAGGAGGAGGAGCAGGGAAGAGGCGTTGAAGGAGCGCCTGCCTGCGATTCCGCTACGCTGGTCAGCTAGCAAGCTAGGTATTACTGCCCGTTCTTGAACATGGTCCGGGCTTTCGCACGATGCGGCAAGTCTGGGGCAATATGGGCAAGAGTAAGAGGAACGAACCCATAAGAGGGGAGGGGGCGTGTGGGCTAGCTGCAGGAAACAAACTATCAGCGCGACTAGGGCAAGGGAGAAAGTCAAAGTAACCATACGCAGCGTGGGATAAAAAAAATAGAAATAAAAAAACGGACGAATGAACCAATATGAGAGGAGAGGGTCTTATTGGGGGTGCAGCACCGAACAAGAGGGGGGACCGGCCCAGCGACTACGAATAATGAAGAGCAGCGGCGGCGGCGTCCGCATACTGCGGAAAGCAAGGGATGAAAAGCAAGGTTATCGATCAATGACTTTGTGGTTGTGCCGGACTTGACATACTTTTACGGTTCCGGCCAGTCACTGGAACCAGCCCGGGGCTGCGGAAGGGGCTGCGTGTGGCTGAGCATCGGTTCCTTGGCTGTGGCGTAGGCTTAGAGGAGCAAGTGGCGTTGACATTCAGAGATGGGCACTACGGTCTAAAGTAAGTTGTAGGCAATCGCAATACTTTTGACCAGGCAATTTTCTTCTCATATCTATGACATTCATGTGTTCCATCTACGGTGTGGCATCTCCAGTCACTCCATTATTTTCCTCTCATCTGCTCACTCAGGATGGGCCTTGGCTGTTGGAGTGAGATTTGGTGCCACACCTCTACTGATCATCCACGCCACCCCCACCCACAGCGGAATGCACTGCGCGGTGCAGGACAACGCCACCGACCGGGGTGTCCGGGAAGGGTGCTGCAATGCATGCTGAAAAGGTTTGCTGCAAGGTGTTGTGAAAATGGCTATGCCGTCTTTTATTTTTTATTTTTTTTTTCCTTTTCAACACTATTTCTTGGTACCAATCAACATGGCGTTGTACTGGCCAGCCAAGGCTAACATTAGCAGTACGCCTCATCTCATGCAACAGTGCCCAGCAATGTGCAACGAGTTCCGTGCCTGGAAAAAGTATTGTGTAGGTACTTACTGGCAATTCTCCCTTTGGGCCGCCTCCGTTTTTCGCCATGCCCTGATGCCCACAAACAGCCCTCAAATACTATAGAATGGGATAGTTATACTGGGTCTATCAGCTCTGGTTGCTGGTATTACTTTGCCGTGGGGATTGCAGAAAGGAATGAGGAATAGTGCTCCCACGAATATTGAAACGGCGTTTAGCGAGCACTGTAAAAAGCCCGCTTCCGCCTCTGAAAGCCCCTCGTGGCGGCCACGCCCAGCCACCAACTCTTTTTAAGCGCAGGGAGACAGCAAAATCAAACCTCTGCAGGCCTCGCGCAAGGCTGGCAGCAAGCATTCGGCCCTTTGCCCCAAACTTGGCGTTGGCCCGTGCTTATTGGTGTCCGATTGGGAGGGGTCGCTCCATAGAAATCGTCTAGAAGGCTCAGAGAGGCTCGGCGTTGAAGACCGAACTTTCTGACCCTTGCGGATCCATTACTCTGGACATTGGACGTTTTGGTGACGGAGCGTCGGATCCTTCTCCAGTTACCATCCGCTTGGCGAGCTCGTGAGAAGAACCAGGAACAAGAAGAAGCTCTGCGCCAAAGTTGGACGCGCTGCAGGGTTCGACTTGTGGCGCCAGCGAGCCACTCCCCGGTTTCCCAAACGGAAAAAGCTGACCGAAACAGTGGACAATTTCGGAACGGCCCACGACTGCAGCAGGTACATTTACTTTGCAGTGGCTTCTGCATCATCACAAGTGACATTCAAGTACACGCCCACACCCCCGGAGCGGCGGTCCCAGCCAAGTCAAACTTGTCCATTCCTTTTCCCCAGCTGGTTGATGAGAATTCCCACGCTATGAGTAGTGCACAGCCCGTTTCTTAGATTTATTTCTCATCTCGTGACGCTGCGAAGCTCCTCTTCCCCACAGCCCTCATCAGTGGTGACCACGAGAGTCCATACGCCGCGGACTGGGGGCTGTACTGGTTATAGAGATGCCGTGACGCGAGGCAACTACCTAGCCGACGTAATTTCGCTCGGGATCCGTCGGACGTGGCTTAATCAATGTTATTGTCTTGTCAAAGACCGCTCGACGAGAGAGACATGTGCTGGTTAACTACTGCATGTATGCGCCGCTGGTCCCTGATGAGGGGTAGCTGTGCGTCCCAGCCTTGCGCCAACGAGCAATAGTGCGCGTTGGCTGTGCTATAGAGCAGATCAACAGACAAGAAACACGGGACATAGGGTGCATTGTAAATCGAGAGACGGCACGTTGTCTAGGCTCGGAGGTGGCTTGAGTTGGCCCGGCTTTTCTCCAAAAACGCTTCCCCGTGGGCTCGGCTCCCTGGGCTGGGGAGCGTCGGCGCCGCCACAAAATGGGGTCTGGGGGAGTCGAGTTGCGTCAGGCCCTCCACATGTCAATTGCACGAGACTACAAGTATTTTTGCGATCCCCCTTTGCAGCCGAGACTTTTTCTTCTAGTATTGATTCATCCTCTGCCCTTCTTCTTCTGCTCCCTCTGCATCGTCATCCAGCTGCCAAAGCGCGCTTCCTCATCTTTTGCTTACTTGATCCCCGCCTTACAATCGTGCTGCTGCGACCAAAGCTTCCCCGCTATACTTTATGCTCGCCAACCTCGTCTCCCAGACTCACGCCAGATTCATCAACACCATGGCTCCTTCAGGGAAAGACGTCTTTGTTGGTGCCATTGACCAGGGCACCACAAGTACTCGCTTCCTCATCTTCAACACCAACGGTGAGGTCGTCGCCGTTCACCAGATTGAATTCAAGCAAATCTACCCCCAGCCCGGGTAAGCTTCCACCCCTCCACGACCCCGCCAAGCTGAGTCGCCAGGCGTTTGTAGTCGCACAGTCGTGCGCTGTCTCATTCCATGGCCCGCTCTCTATTGAAAAGGAAAAGAAAAAAAAAGTTCAATGACTAATTTCTCCATCCTCACAGCTGGCACGAACATGACCCTGAAGAGCTGATAAGCTCCGTCGAGCAGTGCATCGACGGCGCCGTCGCGGCTTTTGAGGAGCAGGGCCACTCACGCAGCCAGATTGCCGCCGTTGGCATCACCAACCAGCGCGAGACCACCATTGTCTGGGACAAGAGAACTGGCAAGGCCCTCCACAATGGCATCGTCTGGACCGACACCCGCTCCCAGGAACTCGTCCGCCGCCTGAAGCAACGCCTCGGCTCCAAGGAGCTCACCAGCCGCTGCGGCCTGCCGCTGTCCACCTACTCCTCGGTCGGTAAGCTCCTGTGGCTGCTCGAAAACGTGCCTGCCGTCAAGGAGGCGTACGAGAGCGGCAACCTCGCTTTTGGTACCGTCGACGCCTGGCTCGCCTACAAGCTCAATGGCGGCCCCGACAAGAACGTCCACGTCTCTGACCCCTCCAACGCCTCGCGCACCATGTTTATGAACCTTGAGACCCTCGAATACGACGCCGAGCTGCTTGACTGGTTCCGCCTTGACCGTGACAAGGTCCAGCTTCCCAAGATTGTCCGTTCCTCCGACGCCGAGGCCTTTGGCAGCCTCGCCAACACGGCCCTCAAGGGCACCAAGATCACAGGCTGCCTCGGCGACCAGTCTGCCGCACTCGTCGGCCAAAAGGGCTTCACGCCCGGCCTGGCCAAGAACACCTACGGTACCGGCTGCTTCCTCCTCTACAACGTCGGCCCCAAGCCCATCTTCTCCACCCACGGCCTCCTGTCCACTGTCGCTTTTGACTTTGGCCCCGGCAAGACCATGTACGCTCTCGAGGGCAGCATTGCTGTCGCTGGCTCTAGCGTCAAATTCCTGGTCGACAACCTCGGCTTCATTGAGTCGTCTTCCAAGGTGAGCGCTCTTGCCGAGACTGTCGAGGACAACGGCGGCTGCACCTTTGTCACGGCTTTCAGCGGCCTGTTTGCTCCTTACTGGATCGACGACGCCCGCGGTACCATTTTTGGCATTACTGCCTACACCAAGCGTGGCCACATCGCCCGCGCCACCCTCGAGGCTACTTGCTTCCAGACCAAGGCTATCCTTGACGCGATGGAGAAGGACAGTGGGCAGGCTCTGACTGAGCTCGCTGTTGATGGTGGCATGTGCAACTCGGATCTCATCATGCAGGTTAGTACCGGCTCAAAAACGACAGCAGCCACACGCAGAATTCTAACAAGACTCGCAGACACAATCGGATTTCATCGGCATTCCCGTGAACCGCCCCGCCATGCGCGAGACGACGGCTCTCGGCGCTGCTATTGCCGCAGGTCTGGCCGTCGGCATTTGGGACAGCTTGGACGACCTGAAAAACGTCAACAACGACGGCCGCACAACCTTTAAGCCCCAAATCACAGCCGAGGAGGCCAGCAAGCGCTTCTCTCGCTGGGAAAAGGCTGTCGAGATGAGCAAGGGCTGGGCCAACTACGACTAGACTCGGGTGCGTGGCTGATGAAGAGGTTGTGCGACTATGGCGTTTCTTTTTTCTTGTCAATCTTGTTGATACTTTTGGTTTGGAGCACATGATAGCAACAGCTCTTCTTTAAACGGCTCAGAACGAGCCATGGAATGACGAAATGACGGATACTTTACCCATAAATGCAGTAAAATCCATTTTTTACATGAACAAAAGAAGATTTCTTCTTCCCGCCCACTTGATAAGCATATTCATGTACCTTTTTCGCGCACAGCCCGTTGATGCCCGTAGCTTCGCACCTATTGCAACCAGGCGGCACTTTGCAGAGTTGCAACTCGTCCAGTGAGCCGAGCCAATACATTGTTACACCAACGGCTCAGGGACAAAGGCCTCTTTGGGCCTGAGCGGGCGTCGTTTGGCGTGAGCCACAGACAACGAGCTGGCGGTGTGCTGCACTGCAATGATAGTCTTCAAGAAGCCATGAACGGATAGAGCTTAGCGTTCAGAAGCTAGGGAAATGTGGCCAACCCTTTAATAGCT
This sequence comes from Beauveria caledonica, assembly GCA_030777785.1. NCBI lineage: Eukaryota > Fungi > Ascomycota > Sordariomycetes > Hypocreales > Cordycipitaceae > Beauveria > Beauveria caledonica. Next base: position 9,582 of record JAPFSE010000165.1, on the reverse strand, counting down.
CGTGTGAAAACAAGTGGCGTGATGCTTTGCTGGGGAAAGCAGTCAATGAGATGCTCGATTCTTGAAGCTGGGGAGTCGTCAACACCTGCGCATTGTTTTTGACACGTTTACAGCGGGCCCCGAGTTAGCGCATCATCCGCCGAAACGCCCTGTAATCAAACTGGGGCGGGCACTGCAAACGTTGCCCACCTTCTGCAACGCCCATGGGTACAGTGGGGTCAGCAGGTTAACAAAGACCCCCGCCTCACCATCTCAAGCCCAGCAAAAATTCTTTCGCTTCCACACCTTCCACATACCATCTATCCGTCCATCTATTATACCATTTATACCCCTCCATTGCAGTTTTTTCACTGGCTCCCGCAGTCAGCCACCTGTTGCTCAAAGCTCCTCCCGTACAATACTTAGTCAGGACCTCTTTTCCTTTCGCTTGCAACCGCAACGAGACATGGGGTTCCACACAATCGGCACAGCGAGAAAGCTTCCATAAAGCCCAGCCACGGCGAAAAAAAAGCGGACATGAACCTCGCAAACTCAATGCCGAACTGAATTTAAATGCGGACCCAATCCTCGGTGTCCAAACTGCGAACCCGAGATCTGAGGCAGGGGCGGTCCAAAGCAAAATACCTCTCCATTCGTGCTAGTATTGGTAGCTACCTAGGTAGCTAGGTAGGTACTGTGGCAAGTGTCACAACGGCAGCACCAACTATTTTGCGACTCTGCTGCCAACCACCTCTCTGTGAGCATCTTCTCCTCACATCTGCTTCGACCCATCTTCTAGGCAATCTGGCTTACATTTTTTTTGTAGATTTCTCCGCGTTAGATCTATATCATCCTGTGTTATTGATCCCACCCCTTTGGCTCTCCCGAGCCCAGCGCTTTGCTTCGCAATATCGCTGGCGGTGCCAGATCTCTCCATCTACCGTCATCGTATCATCACGTCTTTGCTTTTTCACATACAAGACCCATCTCTGGCGGGCCTTGAGCTTGGTGTGGAGGTTCTCCACGACCCTATTAGCTCTTTGACCCCAATCTGTATTGTCCTGTTCGCTGCTGCGCTGTATCCTCCCTGTCCATCTGTCAAGGCTCATTTGACACACGCACCGTGCCATCCTAATACAACCCACTATAACTCGCTACCCGATGCCCGAGGAAGAGGAGGAAGTCTCGGCCGTGGTAAGCCAGCACGATGGCTCTAGCGGTGACGAGGCTAGAGACAATGCCTCGACCGACTCTGCGGGGGGCTCCAAGAAGCGCAAGCGCGGCAGGTATCAAAAGACCTCGTGAGTAACCTCCCTGTCCTTGACTTCACGAGGACTGTCAGCCTTGCGTACTACTCGCTTGTCTGTTTATGCGATGTGACTAACCCAGCATCTCTCCAGATGCGAGCTATGCAAAGCGCGAAAGGTCAAATGTGATCGAGCAGAGCCTGCGTGCTCCTGGTGCGCTCGCCACAATCGTACCTGTGTCTATCTCGAAAGGCAAAAGCCTGGCAGTCGCATAGGCTTTAGTCTTGAACTGGAAGCCAAGGTCAACAGAATTGATGCGCTGCTGCAAACTCTTGGTCGCCGCGTAGAGGAGCACATCGCCGAAGGGCATGCTGCGCCTCCACAGACGCTCTCACCTGCCATCAGCACCCACGCTCAGTCTCAAATCGACCTCTATGCGCAAGACAGAAACAGAAGCAGTCCTGCCAGTGCCGCCCCTCGAAACACGCCATCAGTAGCGGGAGGTCCGCCACCTTCGCTTCCTGGCCAAGGCTGGGATGATGGCGACCAACGCCAGGGCCGAATGTCTGGTCAGGGGATGAATGTCGACTATGCCAATGTAACGCTTCACCCTCCAAGGATAGCACCACTTCGACGAGGACCGTCATCACTGTCTGCCGGTACAGACTTGCCGCCCCAAGACGTCGTTTACACGCTGGTCGATCTGTATTTCAAGCACTGCAACACATGGTCCCCCATCCTGGACCGCAAAACAACATTCACCATCTTTTTCGGTTCGACATCGTTGAGCGAGGCCGACCGAGTTCTACTACATGCCATTGTGGCAACGACGTTACGATTTCTGAAAGATTCTAGATTTTCACCCGAGATGCGCGCCCACTACCACGAAACCTCTCGCCAGATTGTGCAAATGTATGCCATGGAGTATGTTAGTATCGAAGCTCTTCGTGCTCTCGTCATTGTTTGCCTTGACGAGCTCGGGACTTCCAACGGGCCGCGAGGTTGGAACTTGCTCACGCTGCTTGCTCAAAACGCGCGGCAGCTCAGCCTATGTGAGGAGAGCAGCGTTTTCCTTTCTGTCGAACACAGCGATGATTCGCCCATGACTGGCTCCATTAGACGCATTGCCATCGATCGGCCACAGTCTTGGATCGAAGACGAGGGCCGCAGGCGGCTCGCCTGGATGGTCTACCTCCTCGACCGATACGCGACAATTGCTACGACGACCTTTGATTTCATGTTGGATGACACCAAAATGAAGAGGGTACTGCCCTGTTCTTACGACCTCTTCTCCCGCGACATCCCTGTTGAAACACGCTCTTGGGGCTCGAGTCCCGACCAGCATGGCGCGGCTGGCCTTGTTGTAAATAAGCCCGATAACTTGGGCAGTTTTTCCTATCACTGCGAAATTTTGAGAATCTTGAGCAAAGTTCATGACTTTCTCAAGACGCCTTTGGATATAACATCTTCCTCCGAAATGGCGGTTTGGAGGAACACGTATCGATCGCTGGATGCTTCGCTTGATTCTTGGCTGCGAGGACTGCCGGGCGACTACAGCAAAATCTCTGCCTTGTGTCACTCGGATCCGGCAAGCCGAGTCGCCAACTGGTTTATGCTTCACAGCGCCTACGTCACGGCTGTTGTACGCCTTCACTCTTCGGCAGCATACCCGACAGTTCGATCACATCTATTTGTACCCTCTCACTATGCCATGCAACGCTGCCTGTCAGCTGTGCAGAGTCTGGGTGACATTGCGCAAGATGTGTACGAAGCCAGCGGATTGGATCATTTAGGTCCTCCATTCATATTCTCCCTTTGGGTCGCAGCGCGCCTGCTGCTTGTCCACGCTGCGACGACCTGCTGCCCGGTCGACCCTCGCATCGAATTCTTCATCGAGATTCTGGGGCATGTCGGACAGTACTGGGAGGTGGCTGATAACTATGCCAAGGTTCTCGCCCGTGTTGTTCAGCGCGGCCGACAAGGGGATATCAATTTCAGCGCGATGCGACAGTGAGTAATGCGGCGCGATAGGTGACAATAAACGTGTACTGACATAGCTAATGTAGGAGCGCACACGGTCTCGTTACCCTTGCTGGATCAACCCGTCAAACAGGAATTGAGCCTACGTCGACTCATATTACCTCGCTGAGCGAGCTGGACAACATTGACGTCTTTGACTTTTTCAATTACCCGAAGATCCCCGATACTGTGAGGCGAGCGCTCAGTGGTCAATTGCAGTCACAGAATACAGCAAATAGCGAGACTGCAAGACTGCCAGACCCAGAATCTGACTGGCTTGGATTCGCGTCCCAAGGCTCGTGAGCCATGTACTGTATACTATTTTCTAGCAATTTACGCATTTACACCCTAAATACGACAACGGCTAGTTGTGTGGGCTAGCGTTTCATTAATCTTGAGCTTGTCTGGATAAAAATGAAGCGACAGAAGGAAGCATCTCAAGAGCTTTGTGACACCAATACCATCAATCAAGGCTAAACTTTCATAAAAAGCACGTATGCGTCACTATGTTGCCTCGCAGACTTTTGAGGCTCACGCAGCCACCAGGTCATGTCCTGCTTCTCAGGTTGATCAGCAACGTTCTCTTGCCCAGCGTGATGTTTTTCTGATGTACCACCTGCGGGCTGGGCTTGTCTCAGACGCAACGAAGTGGTTATGGGTTACCTTCGGACTGTTGTCGATCATCGCGCCCCAGACCTGCTGCACTCGACTGGTGCGCGGGATGATGCGGATGCCGCAAGAATCCTTCTGCATATTCCACCGCAATAGCCAATTCCAATCGCCATTCGTCATCCTGCAGAAGCTGCGATACAGTGTACACTGCAAAGCACGCCAAAATTGACACTAGGTACACCGTCATAATGTTTCGACTGTCGCTGTGCCCGGCATCCTTGTCCACCACATGCGTCCACACAAAGCTGAAATACACGCCCAAACCGAGGAGTAGCGAATGGAGTGACGACGACAAGAGTATCTGCGGCGCGGATACAGTCAAGACAGATGTGACGCTCGGACAGAAGCACCTCTGCGCCAGCTCACGCACAACTTGACGAGAATCCCGGCTCGTCGGCTCGTGATGCTGCGGATCGCCCTGCCTGCGCGCGCCCAGACGCTGGCCGGATAGGGGCAGACGACTGCGAATCCAGCCCCAAATTTGCTTCGGCTGGTGTAGGTGACCCATGATGCGCTGCTGCGTGGTGGCGTTGTATACAGCCATGAGAGAGGCAAGGACCCTGAAAAGGAACAGGGCACGCGCGAACCAGTGCGTGCGGCTAAGCTCGGCGAATCCGAGCTCAGTGATGGCTATTCGCGCTACAATAGCCGCCTATGCTTGCATGTTCAGTCGACGCAGTATGATCATGTATTCCGGTAGAGGGGCTGCTGCCTGCCGCCACTGAGATCATGGCGGATTCATCCTGGACAGACTTTTTGGAGTGGTTCGCGTCGTCATCTAGCAGAGTGCCGAGAACCTTGGCTTCGGTGCGCCACGTCATCTGGCTGCCGAAGAAGTAGTAGACGAGCCCTGCCGTGCCGTAGAGCCGCACCAGTGCCACGGGGCGGTAGACGATGAGTAGGAGCAATGATTTGGCTGGAACGAGCCTGGAAAAGTCTATGACTTTATCCACTTGTTCCATGGTGGACTTTTGTTTTGATGCGATGAAAGATTCCCCATGACGATCTTTTTCAAGACGTCAGCTGAAAATGATGAGTTGGTGGTCGACCTTGCAAAGGAGTGTGACTACGTGCAGCGTGTCCAATTGGCCCATGGCCTTGCATGATACCTGTTGGGCGCTGGGCAGGTGAGCAAGACTTTTCGAGGGCTGAGATCCAACTTGAGAGAGTGCAACGCATCTCTGAGGGCTGAAAAGTCCCTCGCGAGCAGAATTTCTAGGTGGCATGGAGATGAATGAATGCGGCTTGGATACTCATGTTGTCGTCGCTGTCAACACAAGCGCTGTCACGGGAAGTGACAGCTATTCAGGCCGAAAGGCATCAACATTGAATCAGCTTTGATGGTTGATATATCCTTGCAGGGCAAAGTGGCGGAGCTGGTTGATCTCCGGGCGTCCTGTTATGAGCACTTCGCGACCCGACGCAACGAGTACACATGTCGCGCGTATATACAGGTTGAATCGAATTCCCATAGACTCTCAACGTAAAGAAAGGCCAGCATTTGGCAGCTGGTGTGGCAGCTGGTGGTGTAGTAGAGCGGCATGTTTTGTCTGAAGCGAGATTTGCTGCCGCCGGATGAGTGATGATGTATGTCGATGGTTTTGCTGAATCATTAAGTGGCTGAAGGACGCGCTATTCTACGGTTGCTTGTCGTCCGGCAAGCCATTAATCTCGTCTTGGCCACACCGGACTAACGTAAATAGACAGTCTCCTGATTACTTCAATGTGCATACATGTATAGGGCAACTATTAGCAGCGACCAGGCTTGTCTCGTGCCCCTTGCTCTCGCTTCTGGCAATCATCCTTGAAGCGGTACTTGATGTAAGCCCACACATTATGCATTATTGCCAACCTTGGAATAAACAAGGTCCCTTGGTTTTGATGCTTGAGTCGCGTGTTTCTGCCCTGGTGTTCCCGGGTAGGTAATTATTTAGGAAGACGATGGGCACTACCTACCATGGCTATTCGCCAAATTTACCCGGCCCCGCAGGCCGCGCAAGACCAGACCCTTGCGTCGGTTTGCTAGATGGGGCGGGCGTTTTTTTTTATCTGGTCTCTTATTATTAACTACAAGGAGAAGGGCAAGGCCCAGTCATTTTCGCCGTACCACCAAGATTGGGGCAGAACCATGACATGAGATGATTCGTCGATCTCGGCCGTCCTCCCCCGCGAGCGCCGTTCGTGGTACATATGACGGTTGGCAAAATGAAGACGACGTTGCCGATTTGCAGGGCCCTAGAATCCGGGTTTCAGGTTCCCTTGCTGTGTCCAAATGGTACTTACTAATTAGTAATTACCAGGTACTGACCAAATCCCGAATGACTCGGAATCAGCGCCGTATTGAATCCGACCTGTATGAAGAGCATGACGTTGAAAAATTGCAACATTTGAAACTAGTAATAAAAGGTGAAGAATAATGTCTTTTAATCTATAATTGATCGGCAACTGAGCCAGTGATGACTCTGATGAGCGATTCAGACCCTGGTGCCTGACCGCCTGCCAAACCTTGCGCCGAGCCTTTTGTCTTAACTATAAGGTACCTAGCGGCCAGCGCTGTTGCGATGCGGCCGCTTAGCGATGAGTGATCTGAAGTGTAGGCATGAACAGTGGGCTCCAGGTGATTCAGAGCAAACTGCCGCCAGATCGCTCGATATTCCTACTCGGAATTACCTCGAGGCATTATGTATATAAAAGAGCCCTCATTGCCAATCAACCAACTATTCCATACTATGATTACCAACAAGTGAACACTCAACCAACAAAGGTTCAAATAAAAGCCACATCCCCACAACTTGGACCTTTTTCTACCGCCCCAGCCCAGCCCTACCGGCGCCAAATTGTCGTAACAAGGGGCTAGGTTACACCGAAAAGGGACAAGCGGCTGAGAGACAAATCCCCCATGCCCCTACAGGCTACAAGTCGCTCGCATTCGTGGGCGAACCCGACGCCTTACGTTGACCAGACGGTGACGGGTGGGCGGACCGAAAGGGGGGAGAGGGGCAACGTAATCCCGGCGTGGCTTGCCGTTTTCTCCAAGCTTTCTACTGGTGCTACGAACCGAGCGATGCCTTTATTCAGACGCAGGAATATAATAAATGACTTGGTCGTTGTGGGAGAAGTGCTATTGGTTTCACACGTTGAACCGCCACGTGTTAGCGAGCGTTAGAACCCCCCTTCCCCCTCCCCCCCGTGCGCTTTCAATGCCAAAACTCCAATGCCGTCAATATGCTCCATGTATAGGCCACTTGACTGGAGACCCCCCATTATCTCATCGCGTAGTCCCTTCTTACCGAGCCCACTGTGGGTGGTGATGCCGCAAGTCCAAAATCTTCGCCTGTGCTAGTAGCTACGTACTTGGCTGGTATGAAGAAACTCGGGCGAGTGGTTTGGTGGAGCCATACGGAGCCAAGACGCCCTGCTTTATTGCTCTCTCTCTCTCACTCTCTCTCCCTCCCTCCCTCTGGTCATGGTCATGGGTGGGCGGTGGTTGTCAGTGTTGGTGCTGCAAGACCTTGTTGGGGCCGCCGTCAGGGGATCGGTGTAGCCCCCCACCTCTCCTCTGCTCAGAATCGTGTGATAATGTTTGGGGGGCGTGAAGAGAAGAAAGCGGGTTCGTGAGACTGTATGCTTGATGTGTAGGACGGGTGTAGCGCGCGGGCCCAGCACGGCCATGCTGATATGCTCCGCGTCAGGCTCCCCAAGACCCCATCGTGTAGCGAGTTTGCTCCTTTTTTTCTTCTTCTTGGTTTCCGAGATCGTGTTCCAATCACTGTCATTCATCTTTATTCCTCCTCTTCTTTGATTGTCCCACATTCATTCCTCATCTGTCTACGCCATAGCCCTTCCTTCAGCCCTTACTGTATTAGCGCTGGAGATTTGGAATCGCCAAAAGCCCCCTTTGATTCTTCTTACTCGGCATCAACCTTGGCACAGCGAGACGAAGTCGTCATGGTATCGTTGTACTGCAAAAGAGCCTCCCGCCTCGCGCTGCTGGCCAGTGCGGCGGCTGTCTTCTTCCTCTTCTTCCTCCTCCATCACGTCCTCTTCCCGAGCGTTGCCTCTCCCGAGAGGCTCAAAGACGCCGCCGACACCGTCGACCACTGCGACACACCGAGAAATACCACACCGCCCCGGATACCAAACATTGTGCACCAAATATGGAAAAACAAGAATCTATCCACCTACCCGCTCCCGGCGTCCTCGGGCACCTGGGAGCGGCGATTTGAAAAGGCAAACTACACCATCAAGCTCTGGACGGAAGCCGACATTGTAAATCTCGTCAGGACTTCATACCCGTGGTTCCAGCACACCTATGAATCTTACAAGTACGATATTCAGCGCGCCGATGTCGCCCGGTTGATGGTGGTGCACCACGAAGGCGGCATCTACGCCGACCTGGACGCGTACCCCTCGGACGATACCTCGGCCGACACCATCGCCTGCCTGCAAGCCCTCGGCTACCAGGCCATTCTGTCGCCCACCAGCGAGGACAGAGGCATCAGCAACCACTTCTTCATGGCGGAGCGCAGCTCCGAGTTCCTCCTGTGGGCGCTGCACGAGGCCAAGAAGAGGGCAACCTCGCTCTCCGGACGCTTCATGCTGCCGTACGTGGCCGTCTTCTGGTCCACGGGACCGATGATGGTGACGGCCGTCGTGAACGAGTACGCCTGGCTGTATAACCAGGCGGCCGAAATCAAATCCATGGCGGTGCTCAAGGACTCGTTCCTCCGCCGTGTTGTCCACCACGCCGCCGGCAGGTCCTGGCATGGCTCCGACGGACGGGCTTTGAATTACATTGCGGATCACTTCCAGGACATTGTCGCGCCGGCTTTGCTTGTGGTGGCGGCTGTGGCCACGGCACTCATTGTCGCGCGGCGATGGAGGCGATTTCGCCCACACGTCTACAACGCCGTCCGCTCGTCACAAGTATAGAAGCACGGTGTTATTTACCATTTCTGGAGTCATAGGAGTAATATGCTTTTCTTGTGAAATTATAGTTTTTAAGGACTTATAGTATTGCCCTGACAAGCTAGGGGTTGCAGTCAGCCAGTGAGTGTCAAGTCCAAAGGCGTCAAAAAAAAAAAAAATCATCATCACACTCTTAGATTTCTAATATATCTTGAATATTCTAAAAATCACTTGAAAGTGGCTAATAGCGTATAGTGTCAATCTTATCTTCCTTTTCTTGATTCCCTTTTCTTGAACCCCCTTTCTTCATACTTCCTTCTTCATACTTCCTTCTTCCCCTTTTTTTTCCTCTTCTCTCTTTTCTATCTTTCTACAGCCAGCCACACTATCAAGGGTTCAACATTATGTCAGTCTGCACATCATGTCAGAGCCCTGTCAGAAAACAGTCCCCTCATGCGTACCTAGCTCGTAGCTGTTGACTGGCTGTTGACGCTATTGACTGCCTGATCGACTGGCTGTTTGCCAAACGGCACCTTCCCATCCACCTGGGAAGGTGGATGGGAAGGTGGGCGCATTGAACTGAGGTTCTTCCTCCAGAAATGCTCTCAATATTATCATCTCCATCACACGTGCTCTTCATCATACTCTTCATCATGCAGTGTGAACTGTGTGACGCTGGGGTCGGCATCAGCTCCCCCGACGGCCCCCCCGCAGCCCCCCCCCCCGCCCCCCCCCAAGGCATTGCAATAGGCGTTGT